>VZTJ01006176.1:3455470-3517618 GCA_013397795.1 Orthonyx spaldingii | reverse complement strand
GGGTAAACCCACGACAAACACGCAAAGAATGCCAGCAACATAGTGTGGACAGTAAGTTAATGACAATTGTAGCAGTAAAGGTGTTTAATACTAAAATGCTCCTGGGAAGAGGATTCCATTTTAGTGTAAAAACACTGCTAGATGGATGTTCAGGAGATAACGGAGTGGTAAGAGGCAGGTTTTCCATACTGGAAATGTGAAGAATGCATTCCTTGTGTTTTTGCAGTAAGAAGGTTCTGCTTTTGTGTCTGTGCAAGTAACTTCTTTCTGCATGCTTCTCATTCCAGTTCTGTTTACTTATAATTTATGACAAGAAACATAATGGACCTTGTAAGCTTATAATTTCCTTTTTTACCATTCTTTCTTTCTTCAGCTTGGATTTCTTGAAGCTCCTCTTGGAAATATAGTATTTGTAGTTTTCATTTTCTCATCTTTTTCTCCTCAGCGTTAACAGTTCTACCTCTGTTCCCTGTGATAATCTAGAATGGTTATGGGTAGGACTTTGTCATAGGAATTCTTCCCCTTGCAATATTTATTGTGTAAACACAAAGCAAGAATTCTAGGTAAAGAAAGTATGATTTATGGTTTAGACAGTTAGAACTTCCTATGGGAAATTATTTTATCCCCATCTACATGAGAATGTCCTAACATAGTGTTAGATAAGTCACATATAGCTTTCAAATGCTTGTTTTATTTCCAGTCTCCACAAAAAATTCATATCTATTTTTCAGAAATACCATGTCCCTACATCTGTTATTGAATTGCACACAAGTTGTGCTTTGGATAAATAATGCTGTGATGCAATAAGTTGTGAAACAAATCAGGCCGTCTTCAGTTGGGCATTCAAAATGACAACAGTCTTTAAAAGAAACGCAACATGGATCCTACCTCTTTGTCTATTAAAAGTGAATAATTATATTTCATGTCACAAAAATACCAAGAAGATGAATAAATTGTTCCTTTGATACATTCAGATACTATAGTCGTGTAATGGAAAAACTCATGAGCATATTAATAATTCTGTATTCAGGGACTCAGTTAAATCGTATGCAGTAAACAAAAGCATGGTGATGAACCCTGAACAAAGGGAGTGGAATGAAAGCCTGAGCTGTTCCTCATATGCTGAACATGAGCTTTCCCAAGCAATAAAAAATCTGGGAGACGGGCAAAAATAGTACAGAGTTTAATAAACAAATGATGTATATCCTGAATTAAGTATTATCAGCATTAATTCTGGCATTTCCTAAGTTTAGACCTCTTGGCTTTTAACCCCAGTATTCTCTAACATCTTTTTGAGTGCCTTCTATCAAAAGTAATCTTGAATGCTTCAGTGAGTGTAGTTCTATTGTATCAGGCTGCACAAAAGCACTGAGAAAATAACTGCCCTTAAGATGTTTTCTGTAAAAATAGGTGCAGTTTCTTGACAGTGCTTTACATATTTAGGATTTTATTTTTAATAAGAACTAGTTTTTTTCTCTTGCTAAAGCTTTCGAAGTGGCATAGAGATGAGGGGAGCCAAGTGTCTCCACCAAAACATCTTTGTAAAGGACTGGCTTACAGTGGGGTTCTCGCCCAGGGGTCAGGGTGTTACAGCCACCCTGCCCTGATCATGTTGCTGAAAGGAAAATGAGTCTCCTCTAAGTCCTAGATAGACAGAGCAGGCAGAGGAACAGGAGGTTCTGCTATGAAAAAGATTGTGATTTTCTGTGCTATAAACAATTGAATCTCACATGTTTTAGTGCAGACATTTGAATATTGCTGAAGAACTATTTTCTGTAGGATTCAGAAATTCCACCTAGTCTTTACAGACAGCCCTTAGCCGAATATTTTGTGCACACAAACTGAGCAATCTTATTCTTGCTGATTGATTTTCAAATTGATATTGACTTTCCAATTCACATTCCCCTCACTGAGTACCTTCCATTCATCCATCTATCGTATTTCTAGCACGCTCATCACTGTAGCCTGTCAAGGCCTTACATAAATCATCTGAGGCATAATCATATGTCAGATACCTATGCAAATGATCATCCTGTTTGCCAGTCGCTATAATCTACTAACTTTCAAAAGCACAAAAAACTGTAATCCCTTCCTTTTTCTTGGCACTTGACTACACAATCTATTCATCTCGATCTACTTGCTTATTTTAACCTTCCTGTTTTCCTTACTGGGAATAAAAATCACACTTTAACTGAAACAGAGCTGACAGACATTATAACAGTCCTCATGAAATCCAAAATAAAATATCACGTGTTACAATACTGTATAGCAGAGAAATATTTAGAACAGTGCATCCTGAGTGAATTTATATATTCAGCTTAAAATATGTTTTTGGGAAGAAAACAAAACAAAACAAGACACCCCACCAATTCTATTCCAGACTTTCAGTTACTAATATTTTTTCCTGTAAGAATGAATTAAGCTTGCAACTAAAAGAATGCCATGTTATTGCAGTATTTGTGGTAAATTGCTAGAAATTCAATTTTAAGATGAAAACATAAAAGATAAAAGAAAAATGCTTATGATTGGTTTGAATCATGATGTATCTCTTATATTAGAATAACATTTAAAAATGGAATTAAGTATTTTCTAGTATGGAAGAATTTTTCTGGACATTTTTATGTTTATGAACTGAAATAAATAAATAAATACATTCATTTCAAAAATAAAAGGAGTTAGCTAAGTAAAATATCTCCTTTGTTCTCTATATGATAGGTAACCATGAATATCTGGTATTTTTCAGTTTCTTTTAACAAATAAGTGTTACATTTTAATACACATATTTTCCTTGCAATGTCACTTCTTTCTTTGGAGAAAAAAGAAGTGTGTCTCAATGATTCATTTTGCTCATTTTCAGCAAGATTGTTACAGCAAATAGTTCAAGTTTTAAATTTCAAATAGTACGTATTTTAAATCATTTTCCTGAGCCAGTAGGTACTCATGAGTATCTTCTACTACAACGAAACTTAAGAAACATTTCAGAAAACTCAGTGCATTTTTTGCAAACAGGGACAAAGACCCACTTGTGTAAAAGAGTGTGGATTTTAACATTACCATTTAAACTTCTGTTGTGTTCTCTCATCCTTATAAAAGGAATACATCTAAAAAATAAAGCAAACTATAGCAGTGATAGTTGTCTTAGTCAATAAAAAATGTAATTGCAACTACATTTTGTGGTCACCTAAGCTTGAAAAGAAAAAAAAGAGGTAACAAGAAAGAAAGGAAAGGAGAGAAAACACATCGTATCTACTTAATCGCTTTCATTGCTAAATTTACTAACAAGAAGTAACCAAAATATCTACAGATGTCCTGAATCTGATTCCTTGGTCAGAACAAGAAAGTCCAAAAATGTCTTCATTTTTTAATTGTTGGTCAAGTTTGTAATGAAAGGTGGTGATTTTTTTGCCATCAAATAACTGTTCTGTAACCCAATCATAGAACACAGAACATTGTAAAAAAATTTATTTTTCATCACAGACAGAAATATCTAATTTGACATATATTTTTTGTTTCAATTAAAGGTAGAGTCACTCTTACAATGTATACATAACAGGCCCTGTCTTTAGAGGATGCCTGGAGGATACTGGCTGCATGGATCCTAGAGATACAGTAAAAAAACCTTGTCTCATTAATTACCAACTGTTACAGCAACAAAATGATCACAGTTCGTGTATGTGCTTTGCATTTCACCAAACTCTAAAATTAGGCTGGGTCATGCTTCTGTCTGTCAGATGGACTGGGATGTCTGGGAAAGTGACTGCCCTGGTAGAAGAGAAGGACTGGTGCAGGACAGAAAGGGACTGCCCTTAGAAGTGTCAGTCTCTGGTTTTTTCTGCCCTAGGAATTATCTGTGATTACTTTAATCTGCCAGTTGCCAGCACCAACAGGAATCAATGGGAAGGGAAAACTGCCCTGTGTGCCACATCTATTTTTCTATTTTCATTTATATAAAAGAATCAACCCTGACTTGACTTTTCATCCTTAAGCAGAAAAATTCCATTTCACCCTACATTTTTGATAAGTTTTGACCCAGAGAACGGGGTTAAACTCAGAAAGGAGCTGTTGCTCCAGGAACTGAAGGATGAAAGTTTCAGACATTTCTTCTCAGAGTTATTTCACCTAGGAGAGCTCAAACTTGTCTCCCGTTCAGCAGCCTGATCTTTCCAGTCCTGATTTTAGGTGTGTAATTTATCTTGTACTTTTGTAAAGGGGATATGTAAGTCTTCACAAGGGTCTTGGATCCTACCTCAAGTTGGATACCTTTATCCTTAAGTAGACCTCAGTTGTATGAACTAGCTATATCAAAACAAATCAGTGATGGATAAAGTGTTCATATGACAGCCATGTTTATTAACTTCTAATAAAAGTATTCATTCAACTACAGTCAGTTCTACATGACTACACAGTGGGACTTCTTTGAGGGTGTACTTTAGGCTCTGCAAGATCAGGACTCACACCTTCAGGAAATGAGTGAAATTCTCCTGATGACACGGGGCATTTTCCAGATAATGTTTTGTTAGTTGCAAGTTCAAGTATTTTTATTTCTGTCTTGGTACAGTTTTAGTATTTGTCACTTTCGTTCCAGTTGAAGGACACTTCTTTGATGATCTTGCTAAACTTGTTAGGTAGATGCATTTTTGATATGTGATATTCTTCTGTATGGTAAATTTATCTATATTCTGTATGAATTTATGACATGCAACATCACAGACACTGACAAAAGATTGATTAGATTTGATAGAGGAAAATGAAGTATACTTGACATAAAGCATCTATACTGCACTGTCAATACTTTTCTGTGCAGCTGGGAAGATAATTTATCTATTTTCAACCTTCTTCATTTATTTCCTGTTTACAGTTATAAATAAATTTCAAATGTTTCTCTTTGTTTTGCTTCACCTTGCTCTGCTCCTACCTTTTCCGCCCTGCCGCGCTCTGCACTGCGGTTTTTGAAATATATGTTCAGGAACATTCAGCATTTACTAACCCCACCCAAAATGTATTCCCTAATACAGTAAGAAATGGAAAATATTTTGTTAGACTTCAAAATACTCAACATTTTGTGAATAAAGAACAAAACTCAATGTCTAGCTGAAAAAACAGTATTCACAATATTTGTAAGGGTCCTACTTTAAGGAACAAAAATATTTGTATTGTACACATTCATGAACAGATAGGTTCAGCAGGATGTTGGACACCTATACAGGTTCAACACACAAATGTGGTAGATACACTTTAAGGTACAACTCCTTTAATAGATAAACATTAACTTTGTATCAGATACTGCCCAACATTACACCTATGGAAACGAACTCCTCAAGACAATACATTTGTCAAGAATTACATGCAATATTAATAGGCAATGAGTGCGTGGGCACTAGGAACTTAAAGTACATTGTATTTCTCTCTAAATTTCCCAAGCTTATTGCAGTAACAGTATCTCACACCTTGTTTTATTGGCAAGTTCTGTTGCAGACCATAATTAAATCAATTAGTGTATGGGCATAACACAATGTTCTGGTAAGTTTCAAGCTAAGGAAATGCAAATTGACTACAAGCTATTTGCAGAAAAAGAGAAAACTTTTCTTGTTTTGTTTGTCTTTTTTTTCCTTTTTTTTTTTCTTTTTTAGTGCATATAATCTTTCATGAGACATTTCTTGGGCATGATACAACAAGATTTAGATGCAGAACTGCCACTAAGCCAGTGGGAATTGCCAATTAAATCTAAGGCATAATATTGAGAGTCTATGTATCTAAGCACAGCTTCAAGTGTTTCCATATGGTGGAAAAACCTCCCTGAACCTGAGTGATATTTAAATTTGTACAATATAGCACTAGGAAAATACAGATAAAACTTTGTTGCTTTATATAGAACATCATTATCCCCGGCAGGATGACTGCCTGTTCTCTTGGGACCAGAGTTTAAGATCAAGTCTGAGCATTCAGCTTTCCAAGGTAAACGGAGCTTATGTATAATTGATGTTGATAGCGTTAAATGAAGCACTCATTGTCTCTTTTTTTACTACCTGACTTCAGAATCACACTGACTGCAAACAATGAGAAAATCCAGCAACCTACTCCTCTAGATTGGTTAATTGCTTCAAAGGAGGATGTGAATGGAAAAGTAAAGGCACTTCCAGTAGCATTAACAAATCTAATAAAGTTTGGCACCAACTGGAACTAGTAATTTGACAAAATGAAGACTTCTTCACTGGAAAAGCAAAAATTTCCATGTATTCATCCAGAGAATTAGTCCCAAGAAATTCAACAGCAAGTCTGATAGGCTCTTGTCATAACAAAATTACTGAAGTTTGCAGTTGACTTGGATTTCTGTGAAAAACAAAAAATGCTTGCATTCTTTTTTGTTAGATAAATACTCCAGGACATCAGGTAAAATATCTGATAGCCCTAAAGAAAAGTCAGTTTGAATTAATTTCTATTATTCACATTTTTTTTTTGGAACTGTCAAAAGGTTTCATTTGACAGTTTTAAAAAGGAATTCTGATTTTCCATTTTTTGAAACAATTTTAGCTTAGAAACTGTGATATAGCCATTGATCACAATTGGTGTGGAATAAAATGTTTCAGAATTATTTAGATTCTGACAAAAACATCTTCTTTTTTCACTTTCTTTTACACCTCAGTTAGAAAATTTTCCAATATCCTTCTCTTTTCACTGGATGGAAAATTGTTTCCTTGTAATTGTATATTCAGTAACACCAATTGAATATAAACTAAAAGCATTCTCAAAAAGTGTTACATTACCTTCAGATCAGCATTTCCCGTTCCTGTTAAGGGTAAAACCATAAATATACATTATCATCTGCAAACTAACTTAAACATCATTCAATATGAAACTGTGATAAGTCCAAAAGGACTACAAGAATTAAGTTTTTTTGACATATCACAGCATAAAATTAAACTGAGGAAGCTTATTCAGGTTTCCATGTAAAAAGAATCATTAAATAGAAACTCATTAAGGATGTTTCTTATCCCAGCCATTCCTACTTAAATACTAAAATAAGAAAATTCTCTTGTACATCTCTACATACCTCATGCATAGTGTACCAGTGTGGCAAGTAAATCTTATATCTTTTGGTACTGCAGAGAATTCCTGTTAATTACACATAGTTCAAGTGTTAATTGAAGTATTTTAGTGCTTCATTTGTACACTAGAGTCTCTGACTACATCCATTTGAACACCCTGTCTGCTTAACTGAAAGCATTGAAGCCTTCAATGAAAACCAGAAGTGTAGAGGGAAGAGTAGAAACATGTTTGTCTTTTTTTTAAAAAAAAGAAAAAAAAAAAAAAAAAAGGAAAAGAAAAAGTGAGGGAAAAGGCAAATTAAAGACTTAAAAAAAAAAAAAAAAGAAAAGGTAAAAAAAAGTGTTCTGGTCTCTTCAGCTATTGAAAACTTTGGAATCTGTCAGTCACTAGGAAGCTAAACTTCAATCTCTGATCATGAAATACCAAAGTAGGGGAGTTACCACTCAAGATACCACAACAGAATTCGTATATTCTCACCTGCAATGAAACACTTTCAAATAGACTAAAAGCAATAGATGGGAAAGGTGTGCAATGTTTTGAGAAAACTCCTTGGAATTACCTCTTCTTCCAGTTATACCAATAGATTCAATAAATTAAAACAAAACAAAACAAAACCTACCTCCACCTATACGCTTTGCCTTGACTCTATTCTTAGACTACCACAGCTGCAAACACACTGCTACTACTGAAGGATAGCAGCAAGAAATATGAGCCAAGACTCCCTATAATTCCACTGGTATCCCTTATAATACGAAGCACAAGATATTAAAAATGCAACTATATCAGAAGTTGAGAAAATCAGTTTTATTTAAATGTAAATTAACAAACTCTCCTTTCCTCCAATCTAACAGAATTGCATAGTCCACTGATTTTAATTAAGATGGGAAAACTCTTTTGATAAAAGAAGAAATGACCCCAACATGTGCCCAAAACTTCAAATGAAACTACATATGAAGTGAATAGAAGATAAAACTTATAGCTAAAGTTAACTTTTCCTCTATGCCCTTTTTATACTTTTTTCTTTCTTTCTTTCATTTCTTCCCCCTTTTTTTTTTTTTCTTTTGGTATTTATGAACTGGTAAGCCTAAACTTCTCTAAATCTCCTTCTATGGGTATGAGTATCCACAGTATAAGTATACAAAAACATAGAAACAGTAATTGTAGATGAAGAATGTTTTCTGACTGTTTTGAATGAACATTCCATGCAAAATACGCTTAGCATGTACAAAAACAAAAGCCCAAAGACACATCTCATTGTAGTCCAGCCATTTCTATTTAAGAGCTCTAAATAATCAAGAAGGTGAACAGCTACACATAGCAGTGGATAGGCAACCCCAAAGTACTCAGAATATAGGCAAAGTTGTGTCAACATAGTTTTACCAGGAATAGCTGAATACAGCCAAGGCTTCAGCAGTCAGACTTCTTGATTACCAAAATCTTAATACATGTTGTGGATGCCAGGGCAATCTAGACCATGGACATCTCTGCTGCTGTTCCTCAGAGTTTTCAAATTATCTGAGAAAGTTTTACTTTATTGTGTTGTGATTTTTATTGACCTAGAAAAACAGCTCATAACAGAAAATAGTGACTTAAAATGCTTTTGAGAATAACGGCCACAGAGACAATGGTATTCTGCCTATGAAGGTGATGGCTCAAATAAGACTACAAACTTTTTCCTTTCATTTTTATACACTTCATGCCAGCACATGTGTATTTTTATTAGTAGAATTCAATACTACATTTTGAAGAAATATATGGAAAAACAAACTATTTTTAAACGAGTCAATCAGTAGAAAGAGGCCTGGATGTGAGAGACACATGTAGCTGTGTAATTTGTAATGACAGAGGATAATATTTTTTGCATATCACAAGAAGAAGAAACATAGATCTTACTTTCCTAATATATTTATGAGTAGTGAAATTGCAGAAGCCTGAATTATCGGGGATGAATTAAAGCACAAAGGTCTTACTGAAAATATACACACTCATATAGATTTTACTTGAAAGTATTGTGGTATGTACTTCCTGGAAATTGATTTAATGATCCATTTTCATAAGATCCAAAACAAGTATCAGATAACTACCTACTTTGGCAAATGACTATATTATCCAAGATTTCACTAATGGTAGGTGCAGTATAACGCAACTAGTGTTGTATATAAATCTATTAAAATGCTAATTACTTCATCAAGCTATTACTATCACTAGTTGTCTCTGCCAATTCAATATTATCATCCCTATTTGAGTCTTTCTTAGAATTAGAGAGTCAATTATAATACCCTTAACATCCTTCAAAGGTAATTGAAAGAGGTATATTTAATTGACGTATTCTGAAGAACATAAAAGTATACTAGTTTTTAGGAATCTGTTTTCTTCAGATTGAATTTTGCCCTTTTGTGATGTCTCTAAAGGTGTTTCCTTAGGAAAGCCTTGTGCAGAATAGGAATGTAGTACAGTCTTCTACAGTGTCTGCAGTCTCCCCAGGACTCAGTGATGTGTACCTAAATCTCTCTAACACTCATTCTGTACAGTCACTGATGTATTTGCAGTTCTATACAGCAGCTGCTGACACATAACCAGTTATTTCACAATGAAACCTATAATAACTGTTTCTTTCCCAGTGAAATTTTGTCAAAACTGGCACCTAGATACTGTGATTGCTGTGATATAAACAGCTGAGAGAGGGAAAACTAGCCTGAGCACTACATTCATTCTTCTGTAGAAGCATGGGGGCAAAAGCATGAACGGCTGAAAGTCATGACGGTTTCTTACATATTTTAATTTTTCTTTTAAAATTCCGAGCAGTGTTATATTTACATAATTTCACAGTTCAGTCTTTTCTGGTCTAATACCAAATTACTTTTCTCTAAAAACCAGGGTAAGTAGACTACAACTATATGCTTTAACCCCATCAAGAAAGTCTAATGTAAACACAAATTTTGGCTGAAAGCATATGCTAAACTTAAGTAACTGCATTCTCCTGTTATTGCAACTCTCCTGCAGTTTATTATGCTCAGTGATTTTGTCATGTCTGAAATGTCTGTATAATTTGTGCCCATGCATCTTGGAACCAAAAGCATAACCTGTGGCTGCACATTTTGAATAGATGGATCCATTACAGAACATAGGTCCAGACAGTGTATTTTAAGCAAATAGGAGCATACTATGCCTGTATTACCAAACAGGTACTCTTTTGACAACATTAGCTTTGCTCCAAATGCAGGTTTATATACATTCTCTTTGGTGAGAATGCAACCAAACCCATGATTTAATGAAGAAACATCTAAAACTGGGAAGCATAAACTGCAGTGGAAACTTTTAAACTGGAAACACAACAAAAACATTTTAAAGGGTTCAAGAGCTCTGTTGCCAGATAGTGGGAAGAGGAAAACTGATGATAACTAAGTGACTTCCCAACTCTGAACTTTGTGGACACAGTAATGTGGTTTGCAACTGGGCAACTAAATGTTATTGCCTTGAGTGTTTTTCAACTAGAAGTTCAATGATAAGAAATGTTCTGGTTCATAGGAAGTCCTGAGGGTTGAAAAACATAAGCTATACAAAACATTTGGGAACACAGCTATTTTCTCTGCATGAATGTTTCCTTTGCATATATGTTCTCCATCACTTACTCAATTCCTGTAGTGCTGGCCACATTCAGAAGGACTAAATATTACCCAAGTCTCAACATGTAGTTCTTCCTCATGCCTGCACAGCTCTACAAGGTTATTTACAAACATCTGCAGCTTTTAATCCTTTTTCTCTAGTCCTGGTCATTTACATTCCTTGAGGATTTTTCAGTCCATTAAATATGACCTTTCAATGTTCTGTTGGAGTTTTATAATACAGTTAATGCATGACTTTGTCCTTAGGGACAAAGTGTATGGAGGCAACCCATGTTCTACCCAAAATGCTTTTTCCTCCTTTGACTGGAACGATATTAAACTGTGTCTCAGTAACTAAAGGTACTATGACTGTTTCAAGAAGTTTTACAGCCACACAGGAAGCAATACTCAAATCTGAAGCTTTATTCTCCTCAAACACAGTATTTTCCTCTCAGTAATTGTTTATAGGTACAATAAACACTTTGTACTTCTACCATGGATAATATTTCTTGTTCTAATGCCAGTAATAAGCAATTAAAAATAATAAGACTGATTATAACAGTGAATATATCAATCAATGTATGTTAAATACCAGGTTTTATCTGTAGTATTTGAGTAACTGGAAGAATTCTTATGGCAAGGCACCAGAGCTCATAGCAAGAGATGCAGAAAGAAGCACTGAAGCTCACAGTGAAATGTTGTTTAGACTTCACTGCCTGCTTGGCTAGTGTGGTTTTTGGAAACGTGTGTTTAAGAAAAAGGGGTCCACGAACTGCTTGTGTAAGGACTGTGTTGACTTATTCAACCCACTTATATGGATGATAGCTTTGCACAAAAGGAAAATGTAAGTCACCCATGACTGCACCTGATTCTAAAATCAAGGACTGTCTTTTGAAATTTTTCACATAGCAGGGCAATTTTTCTTTTTCAGTATCTGACATCAAAGACCCTGCTAAAATGTAGGTTCCCCTAATTTGCAAGACAGAAGTCAAAAGCAGACAGGCAACAGTTTCTTCAGGAAAAGGATAAAAGTTAATTGTATCTATCTTCTGTTTCCAGTGTAATTTATCAGATTTAAAAAACTGTCCTTGATTTAAGGCCCTGAACAATGTCTGTGAAATGCAGCCTGTAGGCTAAGCAGGAGAACATCTGTCTCCCAGGAGAGCTGGGCAGGATGCTTACTGCAAAGTGCAAGTTGTACTCAGTGTACCTTCAGCTGGGTGCATTGTGCCAGCAGCAAACTCCTGGGAGCTGGAACAGTGCATGAGTCAACTGCCATAATTTTTTTTCTCCTTTTTTAATCTTGCTGTCTCCTATTGTGCTTCTATGCATAATAAGCATTCCTTAAGTTCTTGGCTCTGTCTAACAGCAGTGGCTGCATGGCTCACAGATGGCTCATGGAGACTTTAGCCCCCTGTTTCTGTTGACTCTTGTAGGCACTGAGAGTTTTTTGTGTGACTAAGCAAATCTAAAAGTAACTTTCTTTAGATGAGGTGTTGTCAAGTATATTCATTTGTTTCTGAGCTGCTGCAGAATGTTTTCCCAACTACCTCAATTGGGAACAGCTAGGAGAGCAATTCCTTCTCATTTCCAGTAGCATGCTCATACTTACTCTGCAGAAAAGAGAAATGCTGACTCTGTGAGTGATTGGATCGGCAACAGTTGTCCAATAAGCACAGTTCAGCAAGGCATTTTGTAGTGCCAGGTCCGTAACTAGAACAGTTGATGCCAGAGAAATGTATTGACTAGGTCAGGACATTCTTTTCCTTTGCACAAAAAGAACTACATAAACTTTATTTCCAGTATGCAGAAAGCAATTCCTGATTTAATGGCTGTGCATGTCTACAATATGCTGCTGCTACTGAGAACAAAATGGACAAGGTAAAACTGCATGTCTGAAAGAGGCCGTGATGTTTCAGTATGTCCCAGTAGGCAGAGTATGATCTACATGTGGTGATCCATGAAGCTTGCAAGTGCCTTCGAAACATCATGTTGGTGATGTGTCTGGTTTCTGAATGAACAAACAAGCAGAAATTCAATATGGATGTAGTGTCAAGTACTTATTAAAAACCATAGTTATTTCAAATGTGAAAGGGCAGCTGCAAATGTTGTTGTTAAGAAGTTGGCTGTTTTTATCCTTTAAAGAAGCAAATCTCTTTCCAGTGCCATTTGTTACATGAATCAGATTGTGTCTGGTTAGATCAGCCTGTGTTGTCTCAAAAATGCACTGTGTGTGCTGACAAAGCCCAAAGCAATACAGTACAGGATACATTTTCAGCCTAATAAGTGGGAAGCCACAGCTGAGTCTTCTACCAACAATGACACGCATTGTACTTGCTTTCCAACATGCAGCTTTTCACTATGGGTAAATGTGTTCTAGGCAGAAGTTACCTGAGTAGAGTGCAATAGGCCTTGAAAACAAGTGTGTCACCTCAAACCTGTAATATGGTCAGGAGAAATGACATATCCTCATTATATTCAGTATTGGTATAATTATTACAGGTGTTCAATATATTCTTTAGTCACAGTGATTCTGATGTAGCCATTAGATTCTTGCAAGCTCTCTGATAAAAGGAAGATACCAGGTTTAAGATTTGGAATTCTCACATACTGGATAACATTGTAAATCCTCCTCCAGAAATAATTCTTAGTTAACAGGATTGAAGAGGGACATAGTCCAGTGAACTCCAGCCACAAAAGGTGGTTTATTCCCACATTTATACGTGTGTTCACCCCCTACCTATCCCACAAATCTCCTTTCTCCTTTCCCTCCTAATAATTTCAAAATTCTTTCTACTTGTTACTTGAAGGTTTTCCCTCTCATTTCTTAATTTTACTTCATGTGTCACCCAACCTCATAACAATCCATCTTTACAAAGAAAACTTGATGGAATACAGAATTGAAAAGATCTTAACTCCTTTTTTCCTAGACTTGAGTAGGCAATAGTGATACTATAGTTCTTGTTTATCTATTAAATATTTAGTTATTACTAAGAAAGAAAGTGAACCTAAGAACCCACAACATGTGTTCTACCTAATAGTAATCATCTTCCTTTTATTTCCTTCTTACCCCCCTTTCTTATTTCTCTCCTATACATTTACTAAAAACCTTTTTGGGAAGGAACTATATTTTTATTCCTTTCAGTTACATCTAGCACATTTATGCTGTATCTAAAAAATAATATCAAATAGTTCTTGTCCTACTACTACCCTTCTGGTCATCTTCCACAGCATAAGTCTCACACACAGGCTTCTGAGGTCAGAAGCAGTAAAAGACACTCACATACAGGTATAGCTTAATTAGGGGATGCATCTAGAAAGAAGCTGCTAGGACCTTCCAACACTTCTGCATAATCCGGTGAAAGACAGGATAGCCCTGAACGAGGGCAAAGCAAACAATAAAATGCAGCACACATACACCCATAAGAAACACACACAGATGCAACCAGCTGCTTTTGCACCTCTTGTGATCAATGGCTACTTGTCATTGCTTTAGAAAGCAGCCCTTTGGATGGCTCTTCCCTAAACAAATCCAGTACTAACAGCCGTTTAGGAAGATAACTGTTGTTCAGAATAATTTCGTGTGGTATAGAGTTCCAAACTTTTCCTGTAAATTTTTAGGCAATTTTTGAAATATTTGTTTTCTTCATCACCAGGATATCTTCTACCTGTAAAGGAGAAGTTTCAGCATGTGAAAGAGTGAAACTTTGGCCATCTATATGAATTTGTGACATTTATGCTAATCAGCAAGTAAAGACAATATAATCCCTTGATCCATATTAAACAAGTGTTCTCAGCAAACAAAGCCTTTTCATCTCAGAAAATGGACACATCTCTGAGGCTTATAGTATACAAATGTCCTTTCCTGGTCTTCATGAAAAGCAATATTTTTTTTTAGTAAGCCCTTACAGTTGCTATTAAAAACACTATTTTGTTTAAAAACTCCAGCAATTTCATTTTAAAAATAGCACAATTCTTGCAACATGTTACATTTGGAAAATTTTTTCATCATATTCCAATTTCTGATAGTTAATATGAATAAATTAAATCCGTCACTGTAAAACTATTTGTTTCCTTCCAAGAGGAAAAGAAATCCTGTATGTATATTTATGACTATATTTGAACTAGCTTTGTGAAATTTCTTTACATGAATGTCTAATTATCTCTGAATTATGCAGGCCAGTAGTTAGAAAAGAAATCAGATTTTAAGAGGCTGTAACATTGGTGCTAAGTTTCATTAGAACACCTGCACTGTCTGTGAAGAAGAGTAGTCAATAAAATCAATGACATCTATCTTTAAATAAAATAGAAAGGCAAAATGAATTCATGATGTACCCGATAAAGGTCATGTGCTAGGGACGTTCAATATCTTAAAACCATAGAATAAGAGGAAAAAGTCAGTCACAGAAGAAAAATCAAGACCTGTTTCTACTTCTATACTATGGCTTCATTTCTCTGCATTTGCTGACCTTGATTTTGCTTTAAGTTATATGTATTTTGCTGTGTTCAAGGAGGTTTCTGCACAGCATCACAATTATGCAAGATTTGTAGGTGTCATTTTTCTGACAATAAAATTAAAATGTGCATTTGCTTGTGATACTGAGGCTTGCTTGTTTTCAGTAACTCCACTTTGCACTCAACACCAGTTACTTGGAATCTATAAACTGAGTTAGTATGAGGAAGATGAATTGAGAAGGAAAGGGGAAGGCAATATAAGTCTGTATGATTACTGTCCAAATACTTGTCCTTCTTTTGTACAAGAGGATTTTTTCACAAGTGGAAAGTAGTAGTGATCCAGTCATCTGCAAGATGAATACAGCACATTGATTTTTCATTAAGAGCAAGAGAGAACAACTTTGGAGCAGCAGATGCTGCGGAAACAGCAAAGTATTACCTTCCACCCATCAGAGTTTCCTGTGGGAGGTGCAGAAACCAGTGTGTTTGGCAGCTGCTACTCTCTGAGAAGGGAGGGAGCACTATTGTATGGAGACAGGTAGAGTGGTCCCAAACCCCAGGTATAACCTCATTTACTGTTTTGCTTGGATCACCCATGCTTTGGAGGCATGACACTAATTTCTCACAGTGCAAGAGAAATACAATCATTGTTGAAATAGCTCAATGCACAGTGAAAGCAAATTAATCCATGCATTTGGGAATCTAGTAGAGAAAGAAATGTATTCCTATCCCTCAGTGGAAAGCTAACCTAAAACACTATCTATGTTTATTGGCACAAGAAGAATGTTTCCAATAATATAAAATCTGAGGTCTGGCAAAGCAAAGACTTTTTTTTAATTATAAGGCAGCTGTCCCTGCCCAAATTAATTGTAGCATCAAAGGTGGTCAACTACATCAAGACATAAAGTATCTTGGTTTCACTTGTAACATAGGTTCTGCCAAGATATCATGGTATAAAACGCATAGCATTTGTTTGTGATCACATTGCCTTAGTATTACACAGTGGTGTCTTTTGATTTTTTTTCAAGAGGTGGTTATTTCTTACGAGCAGTGGTCCATACTGGAATATATTAGGGAGCTGGTTTAGTGGTGGACTTGGACTAGGTTAATGGTTGAATGCCACAATCTTAGAGGTACTTTCTAATCTAAATGATTCTATGATTCAATATTGTGCAAAACTGCTAAGCTGTTAGGAGTGAAGAGCCAACCGGTAGTTATTAAAGTGTTCTCCAAGTCAATTTTTTTGCAGATAAATATATGTACATCATTTTTATTTGAAGTTATAGAATCACAGGATCACAGAATCATTCAAGCTGGAAGTGACCTTGAGCAGTCTCTATTCCAATCTCTTGCTCAAAACAGGGTCAGCTGCTCAGATAGCTCAGGATTTCATCCAGTTAGATTTTGAACACCCCTGAGGGTGGGTAAGGCAAAATCTGTTCCACTGCTTGACTACTGTCATGGTGTAAAAAGTATTTTCTGACATCCAGTCAAGCATATTTTTTCAACTCCAGTCTGTTGCCTCTTACCCTCCAACCAAGCCCCACTGTAAAAGAATCAACACTGTCTTCTTGCTGAACATCCCTCCCAACCACTCCTGGATGCTGGGGCTTGCTGTAAAGTCCTTCTGAATCCATCTCTGCCCCACGCTGAACCACCTCTGGTCCGTCAGCCTCTCCCTGACCATCTTGTCAAACCTTGCTTTATTTTATCAATGTCTTTGCTTTATCAGGGCACCTAAAACTGGTCCAGTCTTCCAGATGTAGTTTAACAGGTGCTAAGTAGAGCGGGATGTAGCAGAAAACAAAAATATTGCCAGGCTGTGGTTACAAGCACTGTGCCAAGGCTATCCCTATTTCTGACTGGTCAGCATGCAGATAAGATTATCAAGCTAATAAAATTTTGGCTCGCTTTTTAAAACTGATACTCTCACCCTTAAAACATCTACTTTCATAATTGTTCTGGACAACCAAGCACTTTACTTTTGTTTTGCTGCAAGTACAGATTCTGAAAACAAGGTAAAAAATAACAAATGAAAAATTAAACTGTGCAATAATGACCTGAGAGGGAAACAAAGCATCATTGTTACTATTCAGACAGAACTGACCACGCTGAAGGTGTAGGGTGTTTCCCTGGTGATACAGATACTGAAGAATTAATTCTTTCTTTCTACAAGATCCACCCAATCTTTGAAAGCACATCTACAAATACTGTTTTAATAAACCCTTGTTCCTGAACAACTCTGTCATTATATAATATCTTCCATTAGAAAGAAAAAGTAACGTGACCTAAAACATGAACACTCAAGTTTATATACATGTATGACATTTATATAACAAGAAGTTAAATAAGCACTTAGTTTAGACCCTGATATTTTTGTGAAGTAGCCTCCTGCACTTATAGACAGACGCACACACAGATATTATAGCTTTCCGGAAAAATTATACAATTCACAAAATTGCTGTGAATCTCTACAGACTGTAAATATCCCTGTCTAGTGATTAAATTTGATTCCAAAATTTTAGTGCCTCCACTGTGGACAATAAATGAGGAAATAATTTTGTCTATCAAGAGAGCAAGAAACTCTCTAAATTGTGGGTATGTAACCTTTTTTGATAGAGAGTTTTTAGTTATTGAATGGAAGACAAAAGTTCTTGTCATCCAATACTTTTTTTCAGTGCTGAAAAAGGATCTAACAATTCACAGGTTTTAACAGTTTTCTTTCACACTTGGTCTTAAGGCTACTGAGAACATTTCTGCAACTTCAAAATTTGATTAAAAATTTAATTTGTTACTAACGAATCTAAATTATTTTGGTGCTCATATTCCACTTTTTCACTCACAAATTCCTCTCAATTACCATTTGATTCAATCTAAGTAACATTATATAGAGATTCAGCTGCTGAGTTTGTATTAAGCTGTGTTTATATTAAAAATTGGCTATGTTTAGAAACAGTAGAGTATATCATACTCAGACATCTTGACACACAAAAGGGTTAATTTGGTCAGCTTTAAAATATATGTGCGTGCTTGTGTTTTTCATGCAGTTTTATCACACCACAACTAAATAAGAATTTAATTTCTCATTAAACATATGAAATGTGACAAACAAAACATCAATGAGCACTAACAACAAATGGTGACAAATGAAAAAAGACAGCCTCCTCCAGAAGCTTCCTCCAAACCAATTTCCTCTAAAATTCTGTATCTAACTACTCTTTGGTCAGTCCTTTTTTATTTTATATGTTGTACTTATGATTGGAAACAACTGTTTCCAGAAAGTATCAAAAAGCACAATGCAAATTTTTCATTATCCTTATTCTTATTCTTCTAAGGCCATTCTCATTTTTCACACAGGGCAACACATCTTGCTCGGGATGTCACCAAAGATTAAGGGAACATCTTGATAATGAAGGTGATTATTGGCCTACCAGTTGAGGTAATGCGTGTGTGCAGAACAGCATGAGGGGGACCTTAACTAAAGGCTTCTTTTCATAGCTACAGATAAAGATCTTATATAGATAAAGGATCCAGACTGGAGAAGACTCAGCTCTTAGTCAAACCTATGATTCCAATGTCTGCAATCTACTTACGGTCTCTCTATAAAATGGTGGTGACCCACTAAGAATGCATCATGCAAATAATAAAATAGATGTGACTGCTTGTGCACAAACTAAGTAAAAGTGCTGGAGAACCCCAGGACTGCCTGATCAGTCCAAACAATAGAACAGCCCAAGGTAGTTTTGGCTTGTGTGAACTACTGCTCACCAAAACTACTCCTGGGCACATTTGGGAGTGGGCATGGGCCAGTGACTGTCCCCAGTAGCTAACTAACTTGGGGGCTGCAAGAGGTTTCAGTAGTTTGGACATGGGTTATTCCCTGACAGACGGTCCCAGTGGATGAGATCGTGGTCCTGGGAACATTTGATTGACCAGTACAGGTTTCACCTCTACTGCTCTGCCTATGCAGTAGTTGCAGGTCAGCATGACCTGCTCCAAACTTGCAGAGCACAGGCCAGCACATATGGCCTGGCTTTCACAAAAGCTTTTTAATGTGAGCTCAGCCCTGCCATGATACAGCCATGGCTTTGGGCTGTTTTCCGGAATGTTAAGGATATGTACAGGACTGGTTTTGTTATGCCATGTGTAAAGCTTATTATTAGATTGCTTCCCAGGCAGCAGGATCACCTGCAAAATACTTAGGTATGTTTGATTGTTATCAAAATTAAAATCAGAGATATGCTTTGCTCATGCTACGTCTGATGGCTTTTCCTCAACTCTGACCCTTTAGGAACTATTAGCTCCTCTGTAGAAACATATGCTTTGAATTTGTGCTAGTGTGTGTTCAAGTGATTTACTGTAGACTAATTAGATAATTTAATTGACACAATTAGCAGCAATATTTGTGGAAACAGCACATAATGCTTCACTTCTTGTGTCCTTGTTTTTGTCATGCCAATTATCCTCTGCTTTTCTAATCAAATGATTTTATAGGAGACTCACAATGAGATACAGAGTGTGACATGAGACTATTTCTTTATCATTAAAGAGGAAAATTCAACTCCTTGCTTTTCAAGGATGTATTTTGAGACTAATCACTCTTTCTTATGCAAATCATTTATTACACCATCCTGGCACATAGAACCCCTTGTGACTTCTTTTGGTTTTAAAGAAAATGCCTATTGTTCATCAGAAAGGGAGATGTTGATAGTACTGAATAGAGGGAAAAATAGTGCAGCAGGTACTCTGAAAGCTTCCCCCCTGGGCTCTGCTGATAGAGTTGAAGTTTCACCTGCAGTACCCTCTGTTATTTTATTGTCACTGGATGCCAATTAAGTTCATCACTAAAACTGCAGCAACCTGTTCACCACAGTTTGGTATCTCTGCTGAACAAACCATCTCTTTCCCATGCAGCAGTTCATGAATGAGTGGAACAATGTTCACCTGTTCTGCACACAACAAAATTGATTTTGAAATCAAGTAGCTGTATCTTTTACCAAAAAAGTCCATTTCTTCTATAAATGGAAACAAATGCATCTGGTTAAACTGATGTGACAGAACATGATGCTATCCCAAAATGTTTGTGCATTTGACAGGTTTTCTAGGATAGAAATAGACATCTTGAGGCAGGAGCAGCCCAGCTTTGGCGTGTAAGCTGCTCCTTACTCCTGTTGTATGTGGTTCTCAGAGCTCTCCTCTGCAATAAGCCTATACATCTGGCAATGACACTGGGAGTGGTGAGTATACACACAGCTGGTCATGTGATACTTCAGGCAGTTATGGATTTGGAAAATATCATGCGAGGGAAGGTGTTGTATATCTACTCATGATATTTCTGCAATGCACATGTGTACACCAGATCGTGAGGCAAGGGTATGACAAATTGCTGTGGAGAAGTTACAGCATGGGACACTGGCATGGTCCCGTCACAGACTCCGTGGCTAACACTGCCTGAAAGATTAGGCATCTCTGTTTTGAGTTGATTCTCATAAGGAAGCAAAGCACTGAATACACAATACACAAATTCTTCCCTTACCACAAAGATTTTATTCTTATGGGAAAATAATTGAGGTGATGAAGTTAAATGCATCTTATTTTCTACCACTGATTTTGTAACACAGCACTAACTCTCAGTGTACCTCATATAATACAACTGTAAAATTGAAATTCTAAATTCTGTAACACCCTTCAAGTAAAAGAACTAAAATGTATTAGTTTTATTTAAAAGTAAAACCAAAATTCTTTTATATCCATATGTTTTCTTTTCAACATCTGGACCTCAATTAAGAAGAGAAAATAATGTGTTTATAAGTCTGCAGAGTTTTCTTTATGGTTTTTTTTTTTTTTCTGTGCTGGTGCAGTACTTTTCAGTTGTAACAGCTATTTTATGAACTCATGAGCTAAGCAGTTCCAAATTGGAAATGTACCAACCACTCCTACTATTCAACAAAATGTTTTCTAGAGCAGTTAAAAATACCAAGTGAAAAAAATATCCAACCCTCATTCTACATCAGATTCAAGCTTAGTAGTAACAAAAGTAATCCTTTTGGAACCCAGCTTGTCAAATAGTAAGTTTAGCATTCTAAATCCATGGTCAGCTCTTGTTTACACTGAGAATTTCTAAGAAAGAAATTTTGATGCCTCTCCTGTCCTTGTGTTGTCATTAGTGGGGGAGCACATGTAGGCAAGAGTGCACGACCACATCTATTGCTACCACCATCTTTCACCTTTCTATGCTTCTTGATGTGGTGGTAAAACCAGACTTGTTGGAAGGAACCTAGTTTTCAACATAGCTCATTTTGAAGCAAGTATAGAGACTGACTAAACTAGTCCAAGCAGTTAACTACCTTTTTATGATTTCCAGACCAAACACAAGGATGACAATTTTTAGATGAAGTTGTTGCTGGAGATGAAAGTCTGTAATGACATTGGTGAAAGTGATCTTTCCCATACCTGAGAAAATCCTTAGGGAATAAAGTTTTATGCTGTGATGCTACTATTTGTGTGATGATGCAAAACACAAAAATGAAACCAACTTGGTAACCTTTTAGAGGAAGCCTGTAGGTCTGCACTGGGTCTTTAGTTTAATTTCCTCCGAGACAGGCAGTTACACTTCATACCTGTGTATGAGCAATAAAGATGGTGGGACTGAGAACAGTACTATTTTAACACACTTTTAACTCTTTCAAAGCTGTCTCCACCTGAGGTCTGGATTATGTGTCTAACACTAACACACTCTTTCAGGTCCACAGCATTTTTGTTCTGTGATAACCATGATTCCCACTATAAAATATTGACCCACATCTCAGAGAGAATGGTTTTATAGATACCCGGACTATGTTGGACCTTTCCCTCTTGTCTGAAACTTATTCAAAACTCTGAAACTCACAGCAACACCTATATGCTAATGTAGTTGGTGTCCTACTTCAATCCATTAACTGTGATAAACAACAAACTTATAGCCCTAGGTCCAATACAGGACTTCAGCATCTCTAAAGAGAGAGACAGCAATGACTTTCAGGCACTGCTATCCTATTTGGTATACACGAGGATTTATGCAGTATACAGTGCAATGAGATCTCTCCCAAAATTACCAGGTATCACTGAAAAACACTAATCAAGGGAAATCTCAGCTCCCATGCTTCACTTGAACAAAGGAAACCTGAGTCCATGAAATGTTTGCTTTCATGTACCTTTGCAAGGAGCAGAGTTCACTGCATTGCTTTTAGAAGCCAGATGATTTATAAGACTTGTGCCCACCATTTACAGAGTTGTTTAGTTGTCAGAGAATTCACCTGGAAACTCAGAGATCTGCTCAGACTTAGGTAACAAAAGGTGGAAAGAGGGCTGAAGTTTTCCTCACTAAAGTGCCCTAAGCTGTAGGCTGATCCCTACTAATTCTGTGTAGACAGGGGATTAAAAGCAAAACTCTGTCTAAAAGCAGGTATCTCACCCACTTAAAGTGGGACTTAGAGCTCCTCTTTTCTAAGTGAATCTTCAAACAGTTAAGCCAGGAATGTCCAACCTACTTAGCTGTACATTAAAAAAAAAATCTCCATTTGGTCAAAAGCCATATGATAACTTAGAGAGTCAAGGAAGCCACTCCAGGAATGTCTATGAACAGAAGGTGACAAGTACTCTTTCGGGTAGACACTGTGCCACTGCAAACCAGACCTGGTTCTAGCTGTTCCCACTGGCCAGAACTGAGATATACTGAAAATCCCCATACACACTCAATCTGATGCCACTAAAATTGTTCTTAGGATGATTAAGATATTACATTAAGTGGCCACCAGCACAATTCCTTATTGTGTTTAAAACTTGAAGTAAATAGAAGTGCACTGTTAAGACCAGATCCTGTCACTGTAAGTTATTCACATTTAAATAAATTTAACAAATTGTGACTTTCTGCAGCATTCTACATATCATAAATTCCCACTGGGTTTTAAGCAAGGGTTGTTTACCTAAGCCCCCAAGCCAAAACAGTACAAGTAAGCACCTGGAGAACGGAATAGAGGAGTGATCTGAGCTTTCAGGGTTCCCTTTCTTAGGATACCTTTGCAGTATCATAATTAAGCATCTCCATTTTAGGCCTAGGCAGAATTTCAGATTCTGCCTACATCATGTTTTAGCACATATACTGTTGTTTGTTTTCTTGATATTTTTATTCTGTTCCTGTCAGCCAGGTCATCTTCTGTTTTAAGTAAGGCTATTATTCTCCCTGAATGTTTAGGGGTGGAAAGTCAAGAGAGGAAGAGGATAATTCTTGTCCTCTGCCTTCCTCTTCTTGAAAACTCCTTCTCTGTTATGCCTTTTGGGAAGTCAGATGTTGCACTGAGGGCAAAATCTGATCTTAGTCAAATCAAAGGGAGGTTTGCATTGACTTCTCTGGAAATAGTATTGAGTCCTTAACATGGTTTAACCCAGAAAGAACAGCTTTCTGAATCTGATTAAGCACATTCTGTAATAATTGTTCTGACAACTTGTACCTTCCTTTCCATGAGCTGACACTGAGCTCTGGGGTAATGTGGCTCCCAGTTAGATGGAGATTAAGTGATGAAGGAGATGTTATCTCATCTTTGACCTTCAGTACCACCTCCATAGTGAGATACATTACTCTGATCTCTGGAAGGGGAAATCAGTCATGTTTTGCTGACTAAAACTGCCTTTTTGTTAGCAAAATTACAAAAATACCTCAAGGAAAAAGTGTATGTTATTGCTTTGCACCAGAGTTGGCAAAACTGCACATTTTGCCTGTTTGGATTTGAGATTTAACACACATCTCTGCACAGCCCTCCCCCTCCTCAGTGTTCTTCTGAACAGAATATCAATGTCACCAGAGAGGAGTCATCTTTCCCTTTTTTTCATTCCTCCTTTTCTGCTGTTACTCCTCAGTGAGTTTAAATTTCATTTACTTTGGCAAGAGAGCTTTTTTTTTCCTTTAAAAGTTTTAATCCACCTTGTAACACCACCCAAAAAGAAGCGAAATTAAGCTGCAGTGTGTACTAGGAGAGAAAACCTACTTTATTTATCACCCAGTCCTACTTCACCATACACTGACCTAATTACAGCCCACACCACGCGGGGTAGGAGGAGCAGCAGAAGGAACGCTTCTGCCACCTAGTGATTCCTGTCCTCCCACAGTCCCCAGCAGAATCTCTTTGTGGGATTGGCATTTTCCTGTCCCTAGCACTCGACAGCAAATGACCTTCCCCACGCTGCCTGCCTGGATGCCGGGCTTATCTGCATACTGCTCTCTTCCCCTCTTTTACAGCTCCAAAACAGCTTTCACGGGTGAATTCTGAACTACAGCTGGCAACACTCAGTAAGGCAGGTGGGGGTTTAAAAAATCACTTGAAATGATGCAAAGTACAGCAAAAAAACCCCAGAATGTTCGAACAGTGCTAATACGTGTCTGAAAAAAGAAAATATTTTGTATGCGCAGACATAGGCTGAGGTTTTCAAAGGGACCGCGGAGAGCTGGGTGTCACTGTGGCTGTCACAAATTTGATGCACAAATGATTTGGGTCTGAAGCACTTGTACAAGATTTTGCTTCTCTCTCTCCTGCATAAATAAAAGATTATTTTTGGTAATCTTAATCCTGTAAAATGACAGGTGATCATGCACCAATTAGCCTATTTATCTATGATAACATTTTCAGCATGACTTAGACTAAATATGAATAGAAACATTTTCCTATTACTGTAGACATAAAAATAGTACAGAGCAGACCCAAATCTGACTGTTGGAAAATTAAAGTATTTTTTTCCTTTATTTGTCTTTCAAAGCATGTCAATATTTTTGTTCAGAACTGCTCTGAAGGTCATTTTTCTTAATTGGCATGTTGCTGTTAAATTAAATGTGCATCATTGACACCCCTTGCTATGCACAAGTGAGAATATGTGAGCTCTTAAGGATTCCTGTAAGCAAATTTGAACACTCTTCCCCAACACGTGCAGATCAAGGGAAACTTTAGCTATTATTTCAAAATCTGTTTATAAAAAAACTTTCATGTGTTTTTCAATTGTTCTAGTGAAGGGGTCCAATACAACCAATTTTTATACTTTACTTACATTTTCATGTAAATTCTAGTGAACAAAAATTAAGGTTTCAGGATGCAGCATTAAACAATCAAAAAATACTCTGACAATTGCCTCCACAATTTCCAGCCATTTCCAGTCATGTTTTTTGGGCACCCAAGGCAGTATGTCCAGTGGTCTTTTAAAACCTTCGAAACACATTCTACAAATTTGCCTTCTCATTGTAAGAAATATTGTCATTATCTTTCACAAAGATTTCACCATGAGCCACTGATATTAAACAGGGGATTAATAACATTCACTCTGCTCTCATGAATGCTCAGGTCGTCCAGAAAGGTGCCTGGTTTGAATGTGACATGGTTTTCTTTCAGACCGTATTCCCCTGCTGCATCCCCAGAGTGGCCAGGACGCTGTAGCAAGGAGGGCAAGAAGGCTCTTGCCACAGAGCCAAAGTACAGCCAAAGGGTTCGTGTGTCCCCACAGGCACAGACACACTTTCTGCCTGTCTTTGTATCTATCTCCACCTTGGGATCTGCTTTGCAGAAATGCTGAGCACTCTTGTTTGTAACTAAAGCTGTGTTTCATGTTCAAATATACTCCTATGTCATATCTTAAGATGCAAATAATCACATTTTAAACATCTCAGATTAACCACTCCACATTCATACACTTTTCACCTTTATCTCTCTGTTCCTCAGTTCTCTGTGCATAAAAAAGAGGCAATGCTCTCAACAGAGGTGTTGTGATGATAAAAGAATTGTTTATGAAGCACTCACATATAGCAGTGCTAAACACTGTAGAAAAAATAATAGGAGGAACAGGTCAAATTGTGTTCAGTAGATAACTTGCAGGACTATGCATTGAACAGAAGCAGAAAAATGTTGAAAGAATGTCGGCTAAAGGAGCATTATGCATTCTGGACATTGACTGGAACAGGAATACTACAGAAATATATAATGTAAATAATACATCTGTACACTATGTAATATGCACACCATAGGAAACCTACCCGAAATGATTAAAGGTGTAGAAATGGTTTTCACTTCTGTCCCACATAGTTACAGATCTTACCAACATTCTAGAACCTTAAACATGTTTATGGCTGTCTCCTATGTTGCTTGTCATCCCATAACCACTCTTGTGATCTTACAGGTCCAGTAGAATCAGAACCTTCTTGTTCTTTCTAAAGAAATCAATAGATAGAGATTATTTGATAATGCAATCTAAAAATCTTCCTTTGATACATTTTTGAATGCCTTAATATGCATAATTTTGACACTATTTATTTCCCTGGAATCTTAGTTCTTTATCTGATTTGGGTGATCTGGTATGAAATCTGATCTATGATGCCAGACATTTTATAAATATATCAGAAAATAAATAAAACATCTCCTCTCACCCACAGAAGTTCAAAGGTTTCCACTTGTTGGGTTTTGAGTGCCCAGTATCAAGGAAAGGTAGCATGGTAAAAGCTGAAAGGGGTGATATTTTCCATTGTGTTATGAGTGCAGGCAAAGAGAAGGTTACTCCAAAATTATTTGAGAACCATCCGTGGCTCTTAATCTGTTCCTGGAAAGGGTTCATTCTTGGTTTCATTTACATGACTGTTCAGTGAAAATCCTGAAATGGACCTAGGTTGGAAATTATATTCTCAGCACAAATTGTATTACTCTGCTTGCTATTTTAGACAGCTACCAACTACCCATCCATAAAGTTCTTATTGGTTTTGATATTATTGCTTTAGTGGAAGAAATATGTATAACTTTCCAAGTACATAGAGATGTTTTTAGAAAATCAGGAAAGGCTCCAAACACAATTTGATATTAGACAGAAAAACAAGGGAGAGAACAAAATGAAATTAATTTTTAAGTTATGGGTTAAAGCAAATATTTGAGAGGGAAATTAAAACCTGTCTGTCACAGAAATTCAAATTTAACTGGAATTTGAGCCTCAAAGATTCAAATATTAAAGCCTGATTTCTTCCCATATTACCTAACATTTTTGAGTTCTGTTAGGGTCATTACTTTGTACAAAATATGTGTAATATAAACATAAATTTTAAATATAAATATTAAATATAAATATAGAATATATATATAAGTTATTTGGGAAAAACAATTTTCCTTATCCCAGAAGTGTCAAAGGTATAATAAATAAAAGACTTCAGAGCTTATAAATTAGGCACGGTAAAGTCTTCCAGAATACCTACTGGTGACCATCAGCACACGAGTATATCTTGCCAAAACACAGAAGTACAAGACAGCATCCTCACCAAAAGGAATTTTCTCTAGGTCCACTGCAGGGAACTCACTCTAGGGAGTAAAAAAGTCTATAGATAGCAAAAATAAAAAAAAAAAAAAAAAAAAAAAAAAAAAAAAAACAAAAAAAAAAACAAAAAGGCAGATAGCTATGCTACGTGTCTGAAAACACAACAGCTGAGAAAGGGCACTTGTAGGTGAATTCACTGGAGAGTGTGTCTTGTGTAGGAACAGGTCTGCTGGTTTCTGGCACAGATATGCAAAGGGATGTTGCCTTCAGATAGGAAACTATGTGTAAAGTAAAAGTCCTAATCTAATTACTCCTTGAAAAAAACAAAGTATGCAGTACTAACTACTATTTTTCAGAAGATTGCTTGTATCTCAGTAACAGAACAATGAATGAAAAAGCAGCCAGAGATGCTTACTGGGCTTTTTCCTACTATTTTCTGGGTTATCCAAACTGAAGAGGTGTTGATTTTGAAGACTCTTGAAAAATTTACATTTTCTTTCTTCAGATAACATTCATTCATACAGTTTGGTGTCCCAAGCTATCAGAGAATGATAAGCATGTGGTCCTTTTCATAGAGTTTTAAGTTATACTAGAGTGCTAAAACCATCTGCTCTGACCTCAATACCAGGTGTCAGGATCCAAGAAAGAACCAAGCTAAGATTTTTAAGGATGTAGAGGGACCCCTAGGGGACTCATAGTTGTTTTTATAGCTAGAGATCCATTTCCAAAAAGCGATAGCAGACAAAGATCCTCTGCCCTGGAAGCACATTCTGCAAGCTGAAGCCAAAGAATGTGACTGGAGCCTTGTAAAACCTAGAGGAACTTAATGAAACCAGATGGGCTGGGCTTGGCATATCAATGTAAACAGTAAACTTAGGCTTAGTCGAGGAGGAGCACACTGGGACAATGCTCCATGGAGTAACAGTCTGGATTGCATTTCTTCCTGCACACTGCTCTGCAGAAACCTCTTGGGAAATTGTCCCTACACAGTGAGCAGTTAGGCAGACTGGATTTCCCCACTTTAATTGGCAGACCCGATGGCTCTGCTAGTTGTGGAGAAATCACTCCTACCTTTAAAATCACTTATCTGTGAAGCTCATAAAGTAAATTACTATTCATATGATGACAGCACCTCTTGTCTCCAATCAGATCAGGTCTAACATGAGTGGCTCTGTACAAACGGGTTAATCATTCTTTGCAATGAAACAGATTGCACATAGTATCGGATAGCTATAGGAAAAGCAGTCTCAATGAAAAGCATCCCTAGATACAGTTCGAAGCTCTTAATTAGGTCATCCTTAGAATCCTACCACACAAACATCTTCTAAATGATATGATTTGAAAACTATGATGTGTGATGAAGAATTCAATATATTTCTGGAGTAAAGCATAAACATTTCCACCTGAATGCAGTTGCTATAAATTATGTTGCCAAGTGATAATGAATATTAGCTTACTTGTGACTATAAGAAAGTGATTATGTTTATATGGAAAAAGAGAACACCCTTTTTCACACTTTCTGTGCTGCACAGCCTTACAAAAAGTGTTGATGGTGGATGTGGCAGTGGTTCTGCTTTGTTGCAAAATTTGTTTTAGTATATCTTGGCTCTAAAATGTTATGTAAAGCTCCATTATATTTTAATCTTCAGGTGGTTTAGATGAAGAATGATCCAGAGAAATAGATTTTTTTTTTTCTTCCAATCATTAAGAGGGAAAATGGTTTGAGGCAAAGTTCCTGCAACAGAGGAAACTTGCTTAAATCAACAACAAGGAGAAATATGTTAGAACCACTAAGCCAGAGTGACGCACAGATTCAGTGTAGATCCCATGATCACCAAATGAATCCACTGATTGCTCACAACATCTATGACCTGCTGCTCTTCACCTTTCTCAGTTACAGTGACTCTACTGTCTTCAGTTGTGTCCCTCCACATGCCATGTCCTTTAGCTGCTCCTGCAACAGGTAGCAAGTGTATATATGGAAAAGAAGCCGTGGAAAGGAATATTTAGACAGAATACAGTTTCTGGTACAGAAACTATACTACTGACTCAGAAGAAAAAGAAAGAAGTTGGTGAGGTATCTGATCATTTTAAATTTGGCTGACACACAATTAAATTCAAACAATTCTGTGGTATGTTATATTTGTATTACATGCTACACAAAGAAAATTTAAATTTTTCATAGGGTGTCAAAATATATTTCCCTTAATTTTGTGTTTGTCATTCTTGATGATTAGAGAATATTTTTGTTATGTATATGACTCTCCTAAAGTGCCAAGTAACATGTCACATCCACTTTTCCTTTATCATATCTTATTGGGGACTTTTGAATTTCTCCCTTTTGGAAAGATGCTGTTTGATATCTCGCCATTTCTGTGCAATTTATTGACTGAAGACACAGCCTGATGCAATGACAATTAAACATCTTTGTAACATTTCCAATTTCAGTCAAATGTGGAAATGAGAAGACTTCTCCTCTTTTCCTCTACCAGTTTGCAATATTTTTATGGGTAATTTGGCTTATATTTTGATCTGAAAGATCCTCCTAGAAAATGCATAAAATTCTGTGATCTAAAGACTACAGAATACATACTTTTAACATGTTTTCAGATCTGTCTAAATAGTGCTGAATGTTGCATCTATTTTAATGTTTTATCATTTTTGAATGACAATGACAGATAATGATTTATTTTAAAGAACGCCTGCAATTAAACTAAAGTCTACATTGGCAACATACAGCTGGGACAACTGAAACAAACATCTCACTTAGGCAATAGCTTTATGGCATTCAAATTACACCACAATTACACTTCATAAAAATGTGCTGCTTTTCTCATTTTTTTTTTCTTTTGCAGATGTAGGATGAAAAATATAAAAAGATCTTCACTACAGACCTATTCTAATGCTTCTCACACACTTCCTATTTTGAAATTTCTTCAGAGCATCAAAAAAATGCTGAGACTACAGTGAACAACTGGAACAATATTTATTTGTTTCCAGTGCTTCAGTGGGATTATCTTACCTCATTTAGATATTTCTGTTCCAGTGTGTTTGAGGTTTCCAAAACATCCTTGTCAGTGTATAATTTCTGAGCTGGCGTTATATTGACGCATGTCATACACTAGGGATAGTGGGCTCTCTAAACCACTCGTTGTCCAAGCATGATACACTTAATTAATCTTTCCAGCATTCCTGTGAGTCACAATTTTATTGTGTCCCCATATAACACACATTTTGTTATTCTTCATTCTGCAGACTGTAAAAAAATTTGCATTGCAATTCACCTTAGTCTAAATGATTCCAAGTCATGTGCACCCTCATGAAGGGCAGGTTTCTCAATTTGTTGGTGTGGTCAAATAATTCCTACTGAGAACAATCTTCCAATTGTTCTGTAGAAAAGAATTCCATGATCTTGTAGTTGGCTGAGAGGACAGCAAAAACAATACCAAGATCCCTTGGTTAGGATAAATTTTATTGAATGATTCATTCATAAAGTTATTCAAGAGACATTATTAGAAATAACTTATTATCACAGAAGTCTTTCAGGAAAATATACTATATTAAAAATTTATTGTTTCTTTTTGTATCATGGCGTTGCAATGTTGGATAATTATGAGGGTTTGAGTATAATTTTTTATTGTTTTCTATATTTATATTTTATTGTAACATTTTCACCTTGCACTATGTGGTACATTGTTGGTTCAAAACAACACTGAAGTGTTCTTACTTAAGATGTTTTGAGTCATGAGGCAAAGCTACTATTTAGTACTGTTTCACATATTACCTTTTCTTGTACCAAAATGTTTTATTAGAAAATAAATGAAGTACAATAGTTATTTAAGGATGCATTCTATTTCAAAGGAAATGCTCTCTTATTTATCTAGAAGGAAGAAAAGAAAAAAAAAAGAAGTCTGTCTTAAGACTGGTCTTCATATTAATAGTATCACAGGATTTCATTTAGTTTCAAATCTTTCCCTTGCAAGAACTGTGGAGAGTCTGGGGAATGAACACACCTACAGTCTTTCCCTTGTTTAGATATTTCATCATTTTGATTGCCATTTGCCAATGAGATGAGAATATAGCTAATCCCAGGCAGTCACATATTTTTACAGATATGGAATAAGATGGAGAAGATCTCAGACCAAGGCACTCCCTTTTCTCAGTAGAGGTGGCATTCTACCCAATCCTAGAGTCAAGCAGACGGATAAGTCTTATGTTGAACTGGAAAACAAAAAATCCCGATGGATTCAAATCCCAAAGAGAATAAATAAAAACATAGTACAAGATCAGTACAATAAATCAGACAGCCAGGAGAATGAAAGTAGCTAAAACATATTAAGGGAAATGATATCAAGGCAGAAAAAAAAAAGTAATAAAAGGAACACTCATCTGCACAGAGACATAGTTAAATTAGCAAGGAATCATTAAGACATATTAGAAAAAATACATTTTAAGACACCTGAAATGGAACAATAATATATTCTCACAAGCAAATTCACAAGGTAAGAAAGGATTGAGTCAAGTGCAGAGCTCAGTTCAAAATTTTATTATCATTGTGTCCATGATTATAATGTATTTACATCTAACATTCTTAACAAAACAACAAAAGTAAAAATATGTTCTGCAATAGTTTTGCTACAAAAAGAGAACAAAATGAAAAAGTGAAAAAAACTTTTTAAGAAGAAATTAAAAGGTAGAGTCAAATGAGTGAAATCTATACAGGCAGCATGTAGAGGGTTAAAGTATATTAAGTATTGGTGTCTCAGATAAAATATATGCAGTCTTAACAAAAAGACAAGGAAAGCTAAAAGAATGTTCAGCTTTAGAAGAAGGGTGAAATGGAGTCTGTAGCTTTCTTATTTCCTCTACGGGCCCCTCCAGGCCACCGAGTCCAGCCCCTGCAGCCCCTTCCTCGGTAGCTCCGATCCCAGGCCGGCGGTGGCTGCTCCGGGCAGGCAAAGACAGACGTACAAGTTGCGTTTATCAGAGTCCTTTATTCTTCCCTCGTCGAGCAAGAGGCGGAAAAGAAGATGTGTAGTGGAAACGTGGCCAGACTCTCCCGCCCCCTTCTTGCCTCCCTCTTTTATTCCCTCTCCTCCTGGTGGGCAGGGCAAGAGCCCAGCTAATAGAAAAATGACGAGCCCGTGACATGTGGCCAGTCCTGGGTGAACAGGGGAGGGATAAGTGGAATGCAGAGCGGTGAGTGGCCAGGCCAGGCCAGGATGTCCCTGGTGGCCAGCACACTACCACAGAGTCTGTTCTGTTGAGAATATATTCTTCCGAAAAGTGAAGGTGAGGCCATGTAGTAAAATGAAAAATAAGATCCAGTGATAGCAGAACAAGAAGACTGATTTCAAAATCATTGAAACACCTCAGGAGCAGGAAGCCTGAGAGAGAGTTAACAATATCAAAGTATAGAAGCACTTAGAAAGCACAGAGCTGCAGTGGAAAACTTGAAATATATTGGTCTTGTGTTCATCCCTTTGGAAGCTGTTTGGGGTTTTTTTCTGAGAGGTGATGTAGATGAGGCAGAAAAGGCCTTTTGCAGTGAAATAGCAATGTCTGAAACCACTTTAAAAATGAACACCAAATGAACAACAAAATGAACATCATGGGGCCAAGTAACTTTTATTTAAGTCTTCTTAGGGAAATTGAGATGAAATTTTGCTTCAGTAAAGCCTTTGATACTAATTGCCATTGTGTTCTCCTGGAAAAACTGGCAGCCCATGACTTGGACAGGTGCAGTCCTCTGAGCTAAAAACTGGCTGGATGACCGGGCCCAAAGAGTGGGACTGAATGGTGCTGACTGACAGCTGGTAATTAGAGAGGTTCTCTGAAACTCAGTATTGGGACCAGCCCAAATCTTCTTTGTTGATGGTCTGGATGAGGCGTTCAGGTACATCCTCAGCAAGTTCACGGATGTCACTTATTTGGGCAGGAGTGTTAATCTGCTGGAGGACTGGAAGGCTCTACAGAGGGATCTGGACAGGCTGGATCAATGGGCTGAGGCCAGTGGTGTGAGGTTCAACAAGGCCAAGTGCCAGGTCCTGCTCTTGGGTCACAACAGCCCCAGGCAGAGCTACAGGCTGGGGGAAGAGTGGCTGGAAAGCTGCCCTGCGGAAAAGGATATGGGGGTGCTGGTCAACAGCAGCTGAACAAGGTAAATGGCATCCTGGCCTGGATCAGCAATAGTGTGGCCAGCAGGACCAGGGCAGTGATTGTTTATCATGAGTTTTCAATATTGATCTTTATTGATTAATTCTTCTGGCCTCACATTACCATGACCCCATCCTATTTGCATGAACATTTAGAGGTGCCTTTCTTTCACCATCAACATTAGGTTCTTATGTGGTACGGGAGACATGGCTTTAAGAAATAAAGATTTTATATAATTACAAATATTCTTCACTGCGAATGCCACCATTTGTGCTGAATGGGTCTGAGACGGTGGAGACTGAATGACTTCAGATCTGATATATATACTCTGCCTGACCATGACAGTTTTTGACTGACTTTTGTTACATGCAAAGAAACAAAATTACAGGTAACATACAATAAGGAAGTCACAACATTGCTCTCTTTCCACCTTTAACAAAGTATATTAATGTATGTGTACAGTATTTGTAAGCTAAATGCATTTTTAAAACATATTACATATTAAAATAATGCTTTAAATTAATTACGACTCACTTATTCACACTTAATAACAAAATCTAAATACAAATAAGAATTAAACTACCTGTATATGTTAAAATTAATAATTATATTTTGATTTGTGAGAAAATAAATATCAAGACATTGCTTATAAATTTAAACATGAGCATAAGGAAATGGAAACAAAATGCTTCTCTGTCAGCATGCAAGATTCACAGTAGAGGTAGGTTCATAGAAATTTGTTTTCATAGAATATTTTGTTTTGCTTCCTGAACAAAACTGTATTTCAATATTTTTAGGTTGATAAATATAATTATTCACTGAGCATTTATTCATTCTTTTGCTATTCAGAGAAATAGCATTTTGAATTGAAAGACACCTCCCACTGGGTTTGAACTTCCTATCTCTAAATCATATGGTGTTATCAGTACTATTTTCTCATTTGATCTAAACCATTACAATGAGATTCAATATTTTGCAAGTGTCTGTAATTGCTTAAGGGAAACAGAACACTTTAAAACATAATTTGAAATAAACAGTTTTAAATAATGACTCTTATTTGTCACAAAGTGATGATAATTGGAAGACAAGTAAAGTTACAGCAGATAAATCTCTGTTACTCCTTCCTGTGCAACAAGAGAGAAGGAAAATCTTGATTTATGGTGGTGGTTTAACAGGAGGATAGAGATATTTTCTAATAGCTTCACAAAAAGATATTATTTTAAATTCCCTTGGTCTGATTTTGACTACCTTAGAGTGTCCATGTACCATAGGGTCTCTCTCTCCCTGTTCATCTGAAACATCTGGTCAGTGACAGCTTTCCAGAATAAATGGATAATAACTCTGATCCGAGGCTGCAATGTCTCTCTTCTAATCCCCAGCAGCCTACTTGATTGATCCTAGAGCTATGCTGCGTAAAGATTAATATTCTATTTGTTGAGTATCAAACAGCAGTAGCTGATATCCAGCAGGCATCACAGATGATTTCAGGAGCATCCTCAATCTTGAGTTGTCAAGTTGTGCATGCAACTCTTCTACAGAATAGTGAGAGGAAAAACTGCAGGAGAAGAGAAGGGAAGAAATACAGTCCAAGACAACTGAGGCCTTGTGTAAAGGGCTGTCTTGTGGGATAGGCAGCCATTCAAAACGTCTTCTCATTTCCAAACCACGTTTGCAAAATCCAGTGCTGGGAAATCTGACTCACACAATTGTCACATTCCTAACCCCTCAACACTTTTTAACCTAGTGCTCCTTATTTGTTGCTCTGTGCCCACTAGACTCCCTCAGCCTAAATAAAGATTTAAAATCTGTTGCTTTCTAATAGGGCTGTCTGCAGATATACTTGCAGAAAGTTACTTTACATTGTACTGTGTCATTCTTTGGAGTGAAGTAATACAGTGTTAATGATAACAGGTTATTTTGTGCTATAGCTGCATAAGCAGAACTAACAAATATCGAAAATGAAAGCTAACAGCAGGGTCTTTATATCTGACGATTCTACACAGTTTTGATCAGTGGATTTCTTATAAGTGGTAAACAGCTTGTCTTGTCTCAGTGACTGAGCAGCCTATTATATTCTGGATTTAGTTCTGATTTCTTTGCAGATGAAAGTGAGTTGATCTGAATTGTGCTTTTGTGGGTGTAGGATAGAGTTTCAATGCAATAAACACTTTTACAGCACTCATTGATAAACTCCTCCTGGCACTAGATGCATTAATACCTATTAATTTTAATGATTCCCTATGGTAGTGTATATTAAAGAAATTACAATAAAATACTAGGGTGTAACCTAAAAAGTTTCAATTGGGAAGAAGACTGCTCAAAAATGTACTTAGCCTTGTTTATTTCAATATCTGAAAAACTACATTTCCTCTTCCAAGGAAAAGGAATAAATCTAATCCTGTGAACTTGAGAATGTTTAAAGGTAGTAGCTTGAATGTGTTTTTCCATTCAAGTTGAGCATTCAGAATATTAATGTGAGGCAACTGCTTGGCATCTTTTTATTAGCTGCCCCTGGAGTTCCTTGTGCCACCTAGTGGTCTCACCCACTGTTCAAAGCCCCAGGATTACTATTGCTTTTGGTACTCTGACTTTATTCTTTCTTATCCACATCTATTTCTTCCTTGATTAGCCATGAAATATCTGGTCATTTGACAATGCTTAGATGAAACTGAGAAATGACTGTGAGCTAGCTACTTAAAATATAGAAATCATATTTAATGGAGATAAAAGGATGCCTATGCTATGGCTATGTTTTCGCACTATTGTTAGTACCCCCATAGAAAACATTTTGATATTGTTAAGTGATTGTAATCTTTTCTTTGGGTTAGGGCAAGTATTTGATCTTTCCAACACAGAATCCGAGAATTATAGAAACAGAGCTACCAGCAACTGTATTTTCACAGCAAATACTTCACCTTGACATTTGAATCACACACTGGTGTCTCTTTCAGAACTTGGTGGCTCTCTCAGCTTCTTGCAGCAAAAAATCTGTACGTACTTATTTCTGCCCTGCTTCTTACAGATATTTCTGTTTCCCTATTGTGTCAAACCCTGCTCTGTTCCTATGGCTCAGGTTTGTGGGTTGCATGATTTGAACTGTTGAATAATGATCTTTTCAGCTTAATACATGTTGCAATTTTGCTTCAAGATCAAAGCAGCATAAGATTGGAAGAGGGAAAATGTGATGCTGATGTTTACAAAGGGATTCTAGAGTTACCTGGGAAACATGAGCTATTATTTAATTTTGTTTAAAGTGGTAAAACTGATATTGCAAACCATTCATAGTTATGCACAATATAACAGTGAAGAGTCAAAGTGTTTTCTATAAACATACATCATCCCTCCAAGAAATGGGATTTTTTTTATCTCAAAATAACCTCCAACATATTAGATTTCTTTAGAGACATCAATTAACCTGTGGGTTACAGTGATCCTGTTGTTTTAGTATGCACAGCTTTCAAAATATTTTGAAAGTCTTCCACATTATTTGTTGAATTTACTAGGGGTAAAAGCATAGAGACTATAGAAATTCAAAAATCAGACTAAATTTCACAATTGAGGGAGGTCTGTAAAATATCTATGTAAGAACCTACACTATTCCATCATATTTTAAACAAGCTCATAAGAAACATGAATAAGCGGAATGACAAAATTTGAAGCCGCTATATAGTTAATTTCAATTGCTAAAACTAAAGCAGACATTGAAAATTCGGACAGACATCATTAATGACTGAATAATAAAATGAAACATGAGATTCAGGTCTTAAAAAAAAATTTTTATTTATACTGTCTTCTGTGGTTGTCTACATCTAAGCTACAGCCACCTAAGGAAGAGAACTGTGATGCCATCATGGGTCTTTTTCTGTTTCGCTGGGTCTAGTGTCAGAAGTAATCGGAAAATCAAATAAAACATTATCAATTAATAAGAACTGATCCAAAGTCGAATGCAAAATAATATTGAGGAAATAATATTCGCTCACTGAAATTATCCAGCAGAAGTTTTAAAACCCAAGTTTTCATTGAAAGCATGTCTTTCAGTCTGGAATTGACTGATAGGTGGTATTGTAGAGGTAAAAACTGTAAATTGTTTCAGAATACTATGAGATAATATTTTGGGGTATGATTAGTGGACCAATCAAGTCTATCAAACATAATAATGTATCTTATACCTCTTAGTTCAACAAGTCCTGAAAAATGTGTGTTGCTGGAAGGAAAAAGACTGTGCAAACTTCTTATATCTTCTGCCCAAAATTTGTTACTGAGTACTGACAGAGATATACAACATGTGGCCCTGAGTGGCCATTTTTATTCCAATTTTTATATAGGCCCATAGACTTTCCCTGAAGCTAGCCCTCAAATTGATCCACCAAGCAAATGCTGTTCCAGCACCCAGCATCCCACTATACAAGCAGTACTATTGAAATGGAAGAACTTGGTGATCTGAAGTGCACACTGTATTTCCGTCTGCCGGTGGTTTAAGTGGACACAAATATTCTTGAAGATGTTGTGAACTCCTTTATGCTCGGTTGCTGCTGCATCTGACTGTCTTCAGCTGAAACTGGGTCGGTATGAAGTAGAGAGAAAACAGAGCACTCTCTGCGGTGTGCATTAGTGAGGGTTTGATCTTAGCAGACACACACATAAGCACACACACCCTGGACATGCTGCAAGTGCCAGGCTTTCAAGATGGAAGGCTGATGGAGCAGTTGAGTCATTGACATGTAAACTACAGTAGACTGAAAAGTACTGATGATTTAATGCTGAATTTCATTGTGCTTGATACAGTTCAGGGAACAAAATTTTTGGGTTTTCTGGGTGTGTTTGGTTAACAGAAAATACTGCTACTCTAAAGAATTAAACTGTCCAATTCAAAATGCAGTATTCTTATGCAGATAAGAGCTTGGTTAAACTTCAACTCCTGTCACCTAGCAGTTTTTAATTGTGTGGGGTTTCTGCTGCATATTCATTCCTTCCAAGTAGTATTCTGCAGGATACATCTATCCTTATTCCAAGTCTTCCCTTCTTTGAAGTAGCCTTCTTTGATATGATGGTGGAAACACATGTGCGTTTGCTCAGACCAGTCTCCCTTTGCAGAGCAGACACGTGGGTTTTTTTTTTCCTTCTGTGGCAGTATATTTGTAGATTTGACTTTTAATATTTTCCCTTCCAGTATGGATAGCTATGTATCTATCTTAAGAACAATTCCTCTGAATTAATTCATTTTGTCTGACTGAAAATTGCTTTTTAACACTTTCCCAAATGAGCCATCAATTAATATGCAGATCAGAATTGATCTCACTTTCCTTGGAGTACAGCTCTTTTACTTGTTTAGTGATTAATTCACACTGGTGACCTCCCTGAGCTCTTGGGGATACAGATTTTAATTTTACCTTATTAGAGAATAAATGCTATACAAATAATAGGTTCAGATATATGAAGTACAGCAAGATCAATAGAGTACAGGATGATCATCTGTGCTACATGGCATGCATTTGAAGCAATCTTTTGTTTGCAAGTTATCACTGTGAATTAACTTAGTTTATTTCTTAGAAATGCAACACCTAGTAGAGAAAATACCCCTTGACTTTTCACATGCTACTATTACTACTTCAGACAGCAATATGAATCAGTAAAATAATTGAAATATAAAATCAGAGTGAGTTCATTGGATTGTTTTGGATTTTTCCAGGATGATGGAGATGGCGCTGTCTTAAACCCAGGTCCCTTTAACTTTTAGCTTTCTTAGGATATCTACTGTTTTTCCGTCTGCATTATATTTTTCTACTGCCTTTCTCCTGGGTCAAAATCCCTAGTCTAACATTATATTTTCCCTGGATATAGGTGAGTGATGTGATTGAGTAAAAGCTATGACTTCCATGATGCTTATTCAGTCTGTATACAGGATCCTCAGTTACTGAACATTTCAGTTTGGATTTCTCATATTGCACTCTGCTCGAAATACTTAAGCTGGTGCACACTCACATATTTTACTGTGTGCCAGAATTTCCTTTTCATCTAAAGGATCTGCTACATTCCCAGATTTTCACCTAGCTGGACTGGCAATAGTTTCACAGAGCACATCTGATAGTAATTAACCAGGGTAACAGCTTCTGAAATGACTCTGCAATAACTGAGGCTTTGAGAAAGCAAAAGGGTTTCATGTGAACTGTAACCAACATGTGCGTGAGTTTCAACAGATGAGATACGAATCATATATTTTCATGGTAGACCCTTTGCATTAAATGTCTGCCTCAAGTTCCACCTCTGATGTTTTTTCACCTCTCAGACAGGCACTTGGCAAGATCACTAATTCCATCCACCTGCTCACAGTAGCTGTTACTACTGTAGGAAAACTATTCCACTACAGTTTTAATCCTTCTATACTTGAACTGACCCCATCTTTCCCTTCTGCAACTGTCCTGAACCCCTTTTATGCCTGCAAAACCCACACGGAAAATGAGCAGAAAAAGGACAGCAATAAGCATGATCAATTCATGATTGCTAACTAAAAGTGAGAGTCTGAGTATTAATTAAAGGAGTGATAAGAAATATTGAAATTGCATATTTCACTTCCTGAAAATATTTCCTGTTCCAAAACATACTTTCTATTGGAGAGTTTCTTAACTACAGAGTGGAATTTCTGGACTGATCCTGAGAAATACCTACAGTCCCATGGAGAGCAGATCTCTGTGAGATGGACTCAAGTTCCTGTTCTGCAGCTGCAACCCAAGCCACGTGTATTCTATTTTAGAGGACTCCCTTCTTACCAAGGCTGTTGAATACAAAACTCTTAGTGTGGTAGGTGCGATAACTTGTCCGCTTATCTGGTTTTCTTTATTCTTTTATTTCCAAAAAGTCCATGAAGCTTCATTTTCTGATACAGAACCAACCATTTGAGCTTCATTCTCTTTAACAGAAGTGCACATGAAATTGTGCAGTAAGACTTGCATCCTGCTAGGACAACCTCCTACATATTCTGGAAGCAGGTGGATATAGGATATTAACTACATCCTGAAGCATGTGGAATTTGCCAGACTGGTGGTAGGTTATAACTGAAGTAAAGCATTTGTCAAAGTATTTCTGTTTCATGATATTAGTGGCATTCAGTTTCTGGTTGTAACATACACCCTCCTAATTTTTCTCAAAAAGCTTCTTTGCATCTTTGTAAAGAAATTGCTTCTTTGCAATCCATCTTTGATATATGTGGAATTTACTTTGGTGAGGTGAAACAGCATAATAAGTGAAGGTTGGCCTTGTAGATACCCATTTACAAGTTTGAAGTAAGTTGTTATCAGTCCCCACTGAGTGATTCACTCAATTAATATTATATTACAGTATAGTGGTGAACTCCTGCTGATCTAGGCATGAACAAGTAAATGCCTGTCTAGCCTGTCTCTGGCTGGACCTCAGAGCAGCTGCTTTTGGAAACAATGCCAAAGCAAAGCAATTCATTCCCTGATGCACTCTGCCAGGAAGCAGCACTCATCGGTTCAGGGACTTCTTCACAGAAGGTCAGCTACACACACCACGTTTACATTGCTAATGAACCCATTCACCATGACTGCCTGTTCCTCTTTATGAGCCATTTGTAATTTGCCTATTCCAGCTCCAGCACGTGGCATGCCAGGACATAGCTGGTAATGTCCTGATCTAGCCAAAATCAGTGCTGGAGATGAAGAGTGTAAATTGAGCGTGTTGAAGCTCACCACTAGTATCTCAGAGGGAATGTCCTGAAAACAGTTTTCAACCTATGCTTCCACCTATCACCCTTAGGTTAAGCATCTTCTGACATGTCAATTCCAGCATCTGCCCTTGGACTTAAAATACAGTTTTCAGTAAAGTTGTAAGACTAATCTTATCTTCCTCCTATAATAGCATAAAATTCTAGCAATATAATTACTTTTCAAAGATTATTTTCCCTCCTGTGTGCTGTGACATTCCAGGGTAAATTTCCATTCCTTTCAAATGAACTAAATATGCAACATGTAAATAACTGAACGTTTTCTGATTTATGGAATCATTATTTTTTACTGGAGAAAAATATTCAAGTCTATAAGGGAATAAATCAATTCTTCTACTACTTCATATTATTAGCACCCAAACAATAATTCCCAGTCAATAAAATTGCCTGTTATCTCACTAAGCATTTCTGAAGAATGGAATAGAAGAATAGAGAGGTCAGATACAGAGAAGTATTTTGCTTAGAGATTTGTTGTTGTTGTTTTTCTTTTTTTTCAATATCAAAGCTTTGTACCAAGACTGGAAGTTTCTGTGGTTGACAAGCCAGAGAGCTGTGCCATGCAGACTGATTTCTTGACAGAACTTCAGGATTACATGTCAAAACTGACATTTACCTTTGAAAAATATTAATTTTAAGGCAAGTGATTAGCTCACTGAGACATAGTTTCATTTTTAAGCTCCCAGCCATTTCTGGTTATGACTTTCATCTAATTTTGTGTCTGGCACAAGCATTAATTGTGAATTTCGTAATTGTAAAATTATTTCCGTATTAGGATTTCTATGGGAATAAAAGTATTATACTTACTTTGAAGTACAGACTGTCTGTCTGTGATAGCCTCAAGGATCAATTCTCACCTGACTAAGACTTCCCTTTAGGAATGGTGCTTATCTGCCCTTATGTAGAAGGCTGCAGCAATCTGACCCAGTTAATCTGGACTCCCTCCATGACTGTAAGAAAAAGCTCAATAGTTAGAGACATGGTGGAAGAATAAGTGTAGAAAATAATCTCACTCCTCATGCTGAATTAATAATTTGAGGGTTTCTCCTTATCCTTATAAATGGGTACAATCTTCCACTTTTTTTTAGAGTATTTTATATTTAACAACAACAAAGGTGGTTTCATCTTCTACTGCTGCTAGTTCAGTTAACACAGGTTGGTAGAGTGGGGAATGAAGCAGAAGGGAAGAGAAAATAATTCTGAAACCCAGAAGTTAGCATGGGGCTGAGCTGTGTGTTGTTTGGTGTTTTGGTGTGATGTGTCCCATTTCTCAGCTGCAACTTCAGTTCTGCACATTGCCCAGAAAAAGGAGCTTCATAAATTCATGCTAAGGGCAGAAAGAAATCTGAACAGTGGGCTAATCTGCCCAGCCTAAGGCAAGGGAAGTTGAAAATAAAAATAATCACTAAGCAACACAGCAACTGATATACGCCGTAACTTAATCTAGAGATTGTTTTCAACTGTAGCAGTTATATTGGACCAATTGTCAAAATCCTCTTGCACTGACACTAAAAGCCTTCAAACATTTAAAGATATAATTTCTCTTGGTTCTGTTTCTATAAACTTAGTGAGATATTTAGCATAACTCTAAAGCATTATCAATTTTTTACTGAGTAAATTATTATAAATCTACAATTAGTCGATGATGCTAAATATAAATTTAAAGGCTGATGCAGCTATTTTCAGTCTCTCAATAAAGCTCAGCCTCATTTGTTGGAGAGCAGGAACTTCTCAGGTCAGTGTAATTGTTAAGGTAAAGCCATAGCCACTTCCTGCCAACTTCCCCTGCCCTAGACTTCTGGATCCACGTAACTGAAAGCTTTATTTTTTCCTTTTTTATTCTATCCCTTTCCCCCCACATTCCCACCTCCTTCCTTGCTCTCTGCTTCAATCCCTCAATTTGTCAAAAAATTTCCTTCCAGGTATATAATTTTTTTGGTTCAATATCTTCACTTTAACACAGTTGTGAAAGCCAATATCAGAACCATTCTGACAGATGCTGACGGGTTGTAGTTTAATGATAAACTATCACAATGTGAGAAAACCTTCCACAAAGGGTTTATACCATGTAGCGGCACACAATACAGCTCTAGCTTCATCTAGAACTGGAATGTTTTCCTCTCACCACTGAGCTTTCAATGAGAATTTATTCTTGGCACAGCTTGAAGATGCTGGATACAATGATATCTGGCACAAGACCACCGGCATTATCAGAATTATATGAGAGATGCATTTTGCCTCTTCTGGATTGAACAGTGTGGTAAATTTCTGGACAACAGATAGGTACCTCAGCAAGAAACTGAAGTTATTTTAAAGTACCCATTTAAAAAAAAAAATAAATAGAAAGATCAAAGTCTAAGTAAACAAATTTGAATATTAAGGCTTATTCTTCATTAAGGTAATTTGGTTGGCTCCATTCCCCTTAAAGGAGACATGTCAATTTATACTCATAACGTGTTTCATTCTGGCTGGTGATGACAAGAATGTACTGTGCAAGTGCCTGAATTATGGGCAAAGATTGCACTCTGCACAAATAGAGAAGGGAAAAATATTACCATTTTGAAAGGTCTTTACAGTCTAAACATTAGAAAACAGACAAAAGTATGATGATGACAGGCAATCAGAGAAAAAATTTTAGGAAATGATAGCATAATAAATTAAAGAAAATGTGAATAAATTTTAACATGTCACAAAGTTTACTGTTTATTTTAAAATGGTGGCAATATTCTGCTCCTTTGGAAATGTGAAGAGTGAAATCCAACCCCACTGATATTCTGGGAGGCTCACTGCTAGTTTCTGTGGGAGCATGGTGGTTCCTTTTTTCTTCTTATTTAAAAGAAGACTAATTTAAATAATAGCCTTATAAAAATGTATGTTTTCTTTTCTCTCCGTCTGGCTTTTGTATCCCTCTTCTTTGTTCAGAATAAGATGTTCATTATTTGTCCAGTAAATGAATAATCTTCTAATTAACTGCACTTGTTGTATGATGAATATTCAATTACCTTAATGGGAAGGGGAAGAAGATGTATCATACCTACACAAATTAATTTGTTGTTGGGCAATGAATTTGCATCCACCTGGTCACAATTGCTTACTCAGAAAAGCTATCCAGGTTTGCTGTATTTGAGAATTAAAGGAGCACACAGCCTTTTGGCAGCCATATACAAAAAGTGAATGCCTTTCCTTGGTCTGTTTTAACAGTATTATTCAAACACATTGAATTTGGAGATAACTTGTGTTCTGTCTAGTGATAAGAAAAAGGAAGTATCAAGTGAATTAAATTTATTTCCTGTCTTTGAAAAATGGTGGCCCTCTCAGATCATGTTAACCAAGAAGTGAGAGTATGCCCAATGGAAAAACAGGCCAAACTCTTCCTACACTAAACACTACAAAATATACTTAAGTATATACTTACTTAAGTAAGTCCAAATCTCATTGTTCCACTCTTCTTGGTGCTGTCGAAAATAATACCAAAAGTATCTAGTATGCAATGCTACAAAGCCAGCATAATGGTCCATATTCTAATCATCAAGGTTTATCCGATTAACACAGAAAAAGGACAAAAGGGAACCAAGTCCAGTTCATAGAACAGAATGGCCTCATTTCTGTCCAAGAGAGAGACTGTCTGTCTGACACTCCTGCCCTTTCTGTTCCCTCAAATTTAGAGTGGAGTTATTATTAGTGCAGTGTCAAAGTCCTTCATCTTAGCTACTTGTGACCTGGCACATTCCTACCACAGCCTCCACACTAGTGTTATACCATATAGTCATAGAACAGCTGCTTTACAAGGATGACTGCTTTTTCTCTATTTACTGCCAATTAAGGATCATTGTGGTATAGTATGGGACACGACAGTAAGACTGGAAATGATCCAGATTTAATCCATAACACTTCTCTAACCTAAAGAGAAAGAAAAATGGGAAAAAAACCTATAGCAAAAAATAATGCAATGTTAGGATAAAGAATAGAATTACTGATGGTATATATCATCAAGCCCTGTGGCCAGGTACTGAGGAGGAATTAACTCATTTGTCCTTTGGGAGGAGGAGAAGTTTAAACAAAACCAAACCTGCTACATAGATTAATTTGCATAAAAATACTGTTCATAAATCCTAGAGAATGCCTCCACAGGCTTAGATTATTTTAGTGGTAACCAGCAGGTGTTAAATGAGGAAAAGGAGTGAGGAAAGAGATTGAGGTTTATGACCAAAGTTTATTTCTTGACAATTGTAGTTCGGTGCACTGGTTTTCAACACAACATGAAATGGTGCTTTGGGTTTAGGCCATAAGGTAGGATGCAAAGGGGCTTTACAGACACTAGAGAGGATGCCTGGATGCCTACGAACATCCCTCTACACACCTTTTCTACCAGAGTCAGTGTGGGACATTGTGAGGGTTAGTGGCAGTACCTTGCAACAGATCAGAAAATAATTGTGGTAAGGTAGGAGATTTTGCAAGAGAAATGCACTATTAAGGTACTGACCTCATCCAGAAGGAGAACTGAATGAGGGAGTTGGTTTTTCCCCTGTATCTTAATCCTGAGGTTTTATTTTTCCAGGTTCATGACTGTGGTTTCTTCCCATCTCTACTCACTGAAGACATGGAATTTGATTTCTGACTGCAGTTGCTTTAATTGTCTCAGATTCTGAGGTGCATTTACCCACGTGCTGTCAGTAGTGGTTGCAGACACTGTCTGTAGTCACACATTCAGGTTGTGGCAGACAGCAAACTACTTCCCCTAATCTCCTCTCCTGTAAAGGAGGGAGGATGAGTGTACTTAATGTGTGGTAGTCAATGAATGACAGTAGTGTCAACGTGTGTCTTATTTCATGATTTCTTCTTTCCAAAAAGACCTTTCCTGCTTTATCACATATTGACTGCCATGGTACTGTCCAGTTTTCTTTGGAGAATGAAAAAAGACTAAGTCTGCAACTAGCATAAGGTCAGAAGAGAAATTTCCTAACTCTACATCATTCTCACTTCTGTGGTCCCATAGAGAATCCAGACTCGTGAGGAAAAGCCAAGATTTGTCCAAAACTCATACGGATAAGCACAGGGACAAACTATAAGTGAAGAGGTGATGGAAAAGAGAAAAAAGAGAGAGTTCTGCAGCCTGTGTCCTAAATCCATACAAGGTACATAGAGACATGCTACTGCTGTCTGCAGACTTACACAGACAGGTGGGAATCTGGAAATACCCTAAGTCTCCTTCTGGAGAGAGGATAGCAGAAATGGCAGGGATTCTGCACCTCAGAGCTGGCTGGCAACTGTTAAGGACATAGAAAAATGTTTTGTGGTTGTAATGACCAGAAGTTTTTTTATAGACACCTTGTTATTTTCTGAAAATAAGACTCAGAATAAGAAAAAAGATGAAAGCAGCTGGTAGATTCCAGTGCATTTTTGATATAAAGAAAGATTAAAGGAAGTGTCAATAGCTGATTATTTTTTTTTACTTTACTTTTTTAATGCAAAATATTTGGATCTGTTTCTTATACACTGTTCGTAATTTTACAAGTTTTCACTTTTTTTAATTTCTGGTTTCCATTAAATAAAAAGACAGAAATCGAATGAAAAAATACTGCTGTTCAAAATAGTAGAAACTTTTTTTAGAATGCTTTCAATTAAAAAAAAAAAAAAAAGGCTTCTCAGGGAGGATAAAGGGCTTTTGTTTTCCTTTTTGTCTTTATGAAAAATTTTCTATTCAGAAAAATGTCTGCAAACCATAATGGCAATAAATGTCATTGACTGAGAAGCATAAAGGTCCCCTAGACAGTTCTGACTCTGTCCCTGATGGAGGTTAAGTTCTTTGTCAAGGAGTCATTGAGTTTACGTGCTATTAAAGCAGCATGCTTCCCAGCCTATATTTAGCTGTTTGAGTGTAGGTTATGTATGTTAGGATGAGGGTGATAAAGCAGTTGTAGACTGCAACATAAGGTGATTTTCTTTACTGCACAATTACAGTTTATGTTACCATAAAGCTTTTGCCAGGGATGAAAAGTTGGGGAGGATTAAAGGAAATGCTATAAAACATATCAAAGTGGATTGCATAAACAATTGCCATGCTCTGGGAAATGGTTGGTTCATTGACTGAAGTGAGACATCTGCAGGATGTTGGCACTATGGATGTATCAAAGGATCTCAACTGCCTTGTTTGCTTTAATAAACTTGGCTTAATTTGTTCCAACAGTACAAAACCTCCTGTTATACCTGGTTTGTCATCCTCATTGTTAAGGGAAAGAGCCCTACACCACTAAGTACAAGAGTCTTCCCATAGCCAGACCTACTTGCACATTCCTCAGTGCAGAGACAAGAGTACAGGATTTTGTTAGACCTCAAAAATTAAGAGAGATGCAAGATTTAACAAACAAAATGTGAGTGTGTGTATGTTTGGAAAAAATACCTGCTTCTTTGACCTCTGGCTTCTCTTTGACCAATACTAGGAAAAGAAAGCTCTTATTGTCCTTTCATCTGTCTTCCAATCTTATTCTTCCCTTGCGACAATAATGCTTTACAATCTTCAGTGATCATTTTCAGCTAGACACTGCTATCCCATTCCTTGATAAGAAACTTATTCACAGACAAAATAAGGCCCATAATGCAAAGTAAGACAGTGATCTCCTGTGTAAGTGCATAGCTCTGACTGAAAACTGTACACAGTTCAGGTGCTCTGAGCAGAAAATATTTCAGGAGAGAGGTTTTTTTTATAGTGTCTTTTGACATTATCTTGGAGGCAATGGTTTATTCTTCCTTGTTAAATCCCAATTATCATGCGTATACATAAGTGTATATTGGGTGTATATATGTGTATATATTTGTGTATATAACCTGGGGATCTCCGACCATTTAATGATGATTAAGCATAAAGTAATGCAAAATCTGAGGAAGATCAACCACCACTATCTTGAAAGTGAAAAGGCTTCATCCTAGTCACAGTTCCAAGCAGAGTATTTTTAGGAGAGATGCTGAAACTATTTTACATTTTCATTTTGTGTATAAACATGGGACAAAGAGTGTTGGATTTCCTACTATGTCACCATCACTAGTAGGATTAAAAGACTTGCTATGAGAGTTTAAAGTGCAGTAAATATTTCTGTTACTACCTCTTCAGAAAGGAAAATGAAGATAGAAGTGTTGAGAATTCTTCCTGGCTAGAAAAACATCTATATTTGCTAGGTTTTGGTAGGACTATTTAACAAATCTTTTTTAATAAAAAAATAAAAAAAATAAAATAGCAAAATAATTATGGAAAAGATTAAGTAACATGAAGTGATTTCTATACAATTATGTGAAAAGAGTAATTTGCTTACTCTTTTCAAACCCGGCTGATTTTCAGGTTGCCACTTAGCTGCTTCCTTAAAACAACAGAAAATTATTAGAATTCTCCTATTTGTATTTTGTAAATTACTCACATTCAGCACAGTGCTGATTTCCCTCGCACTCCCCTTCTATCTGCTGCAGTTTGAAAAAACATTCAAAAAGTGCATAAACAAATGTATGTTTTCATATAACTTTTTGCTAAAATGGCATGGCTGAAACTATTTCTAAATATTTCATTAATTCCAGTAACTGTTAGGAAAATTTAAAACTTCAGGATGCAATTAGCAAATGTGACATGTTATAAATGATAATCAAGAAATTAAACTGCTGACCTAGAAAGGCAGTTCCCAATGATAGATGTTGATGTAGTACAGATACTCCAGAGATAAACAAGGAAAAAAAAGCCAACACCACAAAGTAGAATTAATTTTACATTTTAGAATTACGATGTTGTGATTGTGATAGGTAAATTTTGACTAGTGCTAAAGGAGTTAGCGGTTCAGAAAGGTTTAAAATAGCCACAACTGTTTCTTCTACCATGACTAAATTTCCTCACCACTGTCCAAGATGCAGGACTCATATTGCAGGTGTAACTACGTAAATATATCCATACAGGTTTAGCTGTGGCAGCAGGATCCTTGTCTTTAGAGGTAGAGTATGTTGACAGAAGGAGGTTTTCTGCCTGCATAGTTGTGCAACTTCCCGAAGCACCCAGAGGTCAGCCTGTAAAGCTCTTCTTTGTCAGCATAGCTGTGTCCACATGGGGTTTTTTGGCTGGCGTAGCTATTTTGGCAAAGAATATGTGAGTTTTTTCACACTCTTCACTGACATAGCTGTGTGGATAAAACATTGTAGAGCAGAAGAAGCATGTACACACAATATGTCTCTCCCTCCTCAGCCTGCCTTTGCTTTTCACCTCTTCACAAATTAGTAACTTGAGGCATGGTTTGCTGAAGTAAGGAATAAACACAAGGAGTTTAAAGTATCACATCACTGTTATCCCCAGATACTGCTATCCCAGATCGTGGGATAAAGGAAATAGATGAATGGGTGGTGCAAGTAAAATTTCAAGAGTTCCCTTTTTTTTGTTGTTGGGGACTTTTTGTTATAGTGATGCTAGATACTAATAAAAAAAGTAACATACAGGCTTACCACTAGAAATTTTTGAGAATAGGCTCACCATGTCAAATATACATGGATGGGAAAAAGAATCATCAAGATACTTATGGTCCACCAAAGTATGTTGAAGAGTGCAGTTTTAATGAATTGGGAGCCTCATGACTGGGTTCACTAAGACTGGGCTCAGTTTGGATTTCTCTGCCAGCATTCAGGAAATTCTAATCAAAGGAGAAGAATCAATGGCTTGTAGGCTTCACATTCAGGGTATTCTGTCAGCCCCAGCTGGCTCCTAGCATCCTGTAGCAGCTTGACACTTAAGGAAGGGATTTTCAAAGCCCTGCTTCTTACGACAAGGCCACTGAAATTTGATGCTTTTTGGTAGAGCCAAGTAGGTGTCACTACTTGTAACAGCAGGAGGAAAAATAGCAGTATCTTGCCTTCAGCTCCCATTTACCCATGAGAAGTGGTAAAAAAATTCCAGCTTTTCTGATCCACATACCAAGTGTTCATGTGTCACCAAAGTACTATCCCAAGTGTTCAGCTGCTAAAAGATCTAGGTATTATATCTGTCTTTTTTATGCTTGTCTGCTCCCTCCTCTCTCCTGCTGAGAGCCCCTTTTTCCAGTGTTGTCTGGGCTGAGTCACAGTGAGCAGCTGATGACAGAGAGTCATAGATACTGGTTCCTAGGACAAGCTATACCCCTCTAGGAACACTTTATTTTGTCCAGTATGTTACTAAATAGCAAGTGCTAGGTAGAAATAAAATAGCTGTGATACTTGTATGTTGCTAGACATACTCTTCTGCTCCCATTTTTTTATTTCCTCTCTCATCCATTAATGCCATACTTGAACTTCTCTCAAGTGGGTCAATGAATAATAAGTAGTTTCAATATCAATGAAAGAGGGCTGTACTCCAGATGAGGTTTTACCTGATTCCTTAGAAAGGCAAGCTTTAATTTCTTTTCTACAAAAAATGCTAAGAAGAGGAATGTTCTGGTATGAATAGAAGAGTGTTCCACAGTAATAAGTGTTTTCTGAAGAGGTTGAACAGTAAGTATTTACATATAATACATTTCTGTATAAACCAGGCAGCTAGAAAATAACTCAAATCTATGCCAACAGTTCTGTGTAAATCTTTTTGCTTGGACTAGCTGACCAGCCTGGGACAGAAGGAAGAAGGAACATTCATTATTGTATTTATTCATTAGAATTAATTCCCCTCCCAAAGAAGGCCAGTTATAAATGTGTGTGTCATTAGTAAAATAGGTTCAAGAATAACAACTGGAAGAAAAAATAGAACACCATGAAACAGGTTTTGCAATGTTTCATCTTGCATACTATTTGCATCTCTTACCAAAATAATATATATTAGTATGACAAACCTGAAAAGACAAGCCTTGAATTCAAAGATAATCTTTTACCACAATAGGACAACTTCTAAGAGAGGAGTGGAGGAAACGAACAAAAAGAATGACAAAGCAGGTCCACAAATACTGGTGTAAAAAGAGATAATTTATTCAAGTTATGACTAATGCATTCCTCTAATCATATTGTGATAACTGAAATCAAATTCCAGTGGATTATTCAGGTTATACAGGTCTGCTGCAGTTATTATAACTGTATCACTTGATAGATCACCATCTCAGCAAACCTGAAAAAAAAAAAAGAATGGTTTGAGCTGTTTTCCATTTTACCTCAACTGACTTGGTCAGATCAATCTGATTAAACTAGCAGTAGTATTTGTCTTGTGGGCCATGGAAAGAAGGTTTTCAGTAGTAGGAACTGGGGCTTATGATATTGATCTCACCATCAGGATTGACAGTGATAGCCTTCCAAGCTTGTAGCTTGATAGGAGAGAAAAATAAAGGACAACTTCTTCAGTCAACTAGAAAATGTCAGTTCGGAGTCTAGGTGACAAAACTGTTACATTCCTGGATTGTTTTACACTGACACAGTGTAAAACGAGCAAGTAGTCAAGGGCCATTTGTTTGCTATCTAACACCACAGTCAGCCCCTCAAGGCACTATTGCAACTTATTTATTTAAGAATGGCAATTTGATACCTTTCTTAAGCATGAAAAAAATAAAAAATGATTAACCAGAGTGAGTTACTCAAATTGTACTGAACTTTGGTCAGTGAAGAATCCAGACAGCACGACATCATCTAGTTCACTAGCACATGTTGGTGTTTGACATTGCTCCTTTCCATTTAACTGCAATAGCATTTAATTTATTTTATACTCTGGCACACAACCCATAAAATATTTGCTTTCTTGTGCACTCATTTTTAAAAAATATCTTTGGAAGTTTTGATGATTTAATCAACCTAGTGACCTGTGATGGAATGACAATGTCAATGGAGAGGGAAGGGTTACCTGTATAGTTTACCTGGACCTCTGTAAAGCCTTTGACATGGTCCTCCACAACATTCTTCCTTGAAAATTAGAGATGGATTTGAGGACTGTTAGATGGATAAGAAATTGGTTGGACACATCCCGAGAGCAGTGGTCCACAGCGCAGAGTCCTGAAGGACATCAGTGACAAGCGGTGTTCCTCAGGGGTCTGTATGGGGCCAGAGTTATTTAATCTCTTCATTAATAACACAGGTGAAGGGATCAATTGCACGCTCAGCAAGTTTACAGATGACACCAAGCTGAGTGGTGCAGCTGGCACACATGGATAGGATGCCATCCATGGGGACCTGAAAAAGCTCAAGAAATAGACCCATGGGAATCTCATGAGTTCTAACAAGACCACGTACAAGGTGCTGCACCTGTGTCGTGGCAACCTGCGATACCAACACAGGCTGGTGGATGAACAGATGGAGAGCAGCTCTGCCAAGAGGGACTTGGAGATGTGTACTCGCAGCCCAGAAAGCCCAGAAAACCTGAAGTGAGCTTACAAGAGAACTGGAGACAAATTATTTGCAATGGCATGCAGTGACAGGACAAAGGGGAATGGTTTCAAACTGACAGAGAGTGGATTTAGATTAGATATTAGGAAAAAATTCTTTACTGTGAAGGTGGTGAGTCGCTGGAACAGGTTGCCCAGAGAAGTTGTGGATGCCCCATTCCTGAAACTCTTCAAGATCGGGTTGGATTGGGCTCTGAGCAACTTGATATCATGAAAGGCGTCCCTGCTACTGACATAAGCTGTACATAACCACTGACTTCACCCCAAAATATTGTACACTAGCCTGTTCACACAACTCTCCATGCCTTCCTTCACTCCTGGAATTATTACTTTATGCTTGCTTTTCAGTTTCTAAGCCTAGGGCTTAATTTAGCATGCAAGATTCTTTTATATTGAAGGACTATCCTTAACCGTGAATGATATTTGATCGTTTATTTTCCAGGTAGCATTTCCAAATTCTGCAAACGAAATGATTAAAACTAAGAAATAGGTCACAACCTTGGCAACCATCTGATGTGAGACAGTGTAATCTGCTAGCACACTGGTTGTCATGGAAACTGACAATATTGGATTTTTCCTTCAATGCACCCTGTTCTATGCATAAATTATTAGCATATTATTAACATATTAAATCTAAGGCACTGGCACTTCACAGCAGATGACCCATGTGTTTTCTGTGTCCATGTGTAACTTAAGCACATTCTTATTGACATTGAGGAGAGGGTTCATCAGTTGAGGACTGTGACAGAGGAAAAAGTTTTTCGATTGGACAGTACAGACTGGTGCTTTTGAGATTAAGAGATCTCAGGATCTAACCCATTTACCTAATGACCCACCCAAGAGTTTTGTATAGCAATACTCATTCGCTTTTTTTTTACTGTCAGTCATCTCACAGCTAAAAGTTTGTTTGATGTAATACCAACTTTATGAGATACGTTGAAAATTTATATATGGTATGTTCTACTTTCAACTCAGCTGGAATAAAAACAAGATCTTCTGGACTCTTTGAAAGAAAGCAAACAATTCTTTCACTCCTGCTGAGCCCTTTATTTCTTCCCCGACCCTTCCCTAAACAGCCAGGCATAAAAAGTCCTTTTTTTACACTCAAGGACTAGTGCTCAGCTCTTACTCTCATCTTCTTCAATTAGCAAATTGTTAAACTGTAGCCTTTCTTCCTGTGTTGGCTTCCTTCATCTGTTCTGTATTAGACTGCAGTATGTATTGGTCGCAAAGAAGCAGCATTTCTGAATGACAAAAGATTCTCTTAATCATTTTTTGTTATTTTTTCCCAGCCTGAAACTGTACATATAGTAACTTCAGCTGTACCAGAGACATGAAGTAGGACCATTAACACGTTGCCAAAGAACAACTGTCATCCAGTATATCATCTGAGCTGACATCCATGTCCCTTTCTTCTGTAAAGAACATCTTGCCCTTAAGAAAAAAGTTTGAAAGTTGAGAACAAAGAACCGAACAATGAAGTGAAGGTCATCTGTAAACCTTGGAAAAGAGACAGGGTGACAGCCCATCACTCCTTCCTTCCTGAAAACCCCTGGTATGGCAATAAAACCTCATGACCTGGAAATGTGCTTTCTCATAGTGCTCATAACCCAGTTTGCCTTCCAATAAGAATTGTCTTTCCCATTATTCACAGAAGTCAAATTTGAGCTGTAAGGAAAAATTACTATCAAATGTATGTCAAGAGAAAGAGGAGGGGTTAGTCTAAGTCACAAAGTGGAACATGAATGTACTTGTAGCACAAGGGAAAGTTCATCCAAAATTTATAGTGGATTCACAAATTATGCAACTAATTTTTCTCAGTGGAAATGGAAAACCAGCAAGTCTTGGATCTCTGGATCATATTTCTGTGTTTTCTCTTAAAAAGTTGTGTAAAGTCAGTACAGAGAACAAAGAGTGTCTATCTTCTTCAAATGTCTCATGTCTCACTATGAAATATTCGTGAAATCTGCCAAATCAGCTGTACAAATTCACTTCTTACATTATACACCTTTAGACATAGCTAATTTACGGAAATTTAATTTGCTACCATAGTTAGATATAATTCCTTGCCTTGAAGATGTTACGTGCTGTGTCTCTTCATGTCACCTGTTTCCTGCACAGGATCTCAAGCATTCGTCCTGAGCAGCTTCCACTGACCTGGTCATACTACTGCTGGTATGAGACGAAATATTCTGTATTTGCAAATTTCATCAAAACTTTTTCTTTCTACACAGTACTTTGGTATGAAAAATAAATCTGTATTTACTATTAGCTTCTTGTTACAAGAATTATTATTCTTTTTTTAAAAAGAAAACACAGAAGATGCATTCTGTTGTTGTTCACCATAATGATTAAATTAGGTAAATGTATCTGCTTTTTAGCTATGACATTTTAATGGTCATTTTTTCTGATTTCTCTTTATAATGTCAAATATTAAGGTTCATATAAATAAGCTTTCTCTATGGCAAGTAGAATCTCTGTTGAATGTGTTGGATATATTTTGACTGCATATCAGGTAATGTGTGGGAGAGTTTTTCTGGTTTTTATTTGGTTCTTTATTTCCCCCCCCCCCCAATAAGCTAATGAATAGCTGTTTAAAAGTTCCATTTGGGGAAGCTAAAGACTATTCATTTATTTTTTCTCAATGAGAACATTTGTTTCCTTTTTTCCATTTTCTATCTGAAGTTACAGGAGCATGTTGCCTTAATTTCTAGGTTTTCCAGTATATTGTTACAACTCAATAACATGCAGAAGCAGCAATTCTAGAAACTGTGTTAATGGAGTGGAATAGGACTTCCTATAATCTTTTGGTACGTCACTGTGGCCTTTTCTGATATTGATTTTTCCAATGTAATTAACAAAGGTGAAAGAGTTTTTCTGCAGAATCAACAAAATGTCCAGATTCTATTTGTGATCCAGAAACACAAGATTGTCTTCCCCATGGTTACATTTAGAAATGGCCAAGAAGAATAAGAATAGTCTGACTTCATTGTGGTGTGGTCCATACTGCAAACTACATCATGGGGCAGATTTTTTAACTGACAAAGGTGGTCTGGGGGTTTATCGTTTCAAGGTCTTAGTCTTGGCAAAGCAAGCACAGATATATTAAATAAGTAAATGTATTTTAGTACTTATTGAGATGCCTCTTAGCTAGATTGTGTAGATTCTCAAGTGTAACTTCCTTTGGATCTAATCTCCATAGAAAGTAATCCATCATAAACAAACACACAGAGGCACAGGTCATAGTCATAACAAAAGAATATAGTTTTGTTTTGTTTCATTTTGTTTTGTTTTCCCACTGTTCTCACAGTAGCTTTCAAAGCTTTCTTTATTGTCATTTTGTTTTATCAACATTGATCAGAGACCCTGGTGGCAAGCCAGAACAAAGAGGATTGATCTCAGGTTCAAGTTAAGAGAGAAGTAGAAACGGGTAAAGCACAATGTATTTACAGGGATTTTGGCTAAATCCAATTCCTAAGTTTTTTTAAGTTTACTTAATTGTTTTTAGTATGTTATTGTAAATGGCTTTTCCTATGCATTTTGGAGGGGGAAACTTTGGTTTGACTTGGTTTTAGTAACTTGAGAAGGTAGTATATAAGAAACTCAACTTATATCAACAAGTGAGAAGACAACTTTCAAACCTAATCATTGCCTTTGGACAAGAGTAAAGGGATGAGTTCTTGCATGGCTTTCTGTTCCTGAAGTTGTTATCCTTGATGAACTCTTGCTCACTGTAACTTCAGACCCTTCCACTAAAATATTCTTAGTCACCTGTCAGTTTTTCTGCTATTCCATGCTTTTCCCACCAGATGGTAGGCAATAAAATCAGGAAACAGAAGCTTATCTGTTACTGTATACTTAAAAGGAATCAAGCAAAATTAAATAAAGTGCAACTGTGAAACAATTCTCCATATGCTGGTCTGTTTTTTATGCTTGCAACTAAAAGGAAGCACTGGAAGAGTCTGGTCAGTGTTTGCAGGTAGTTGATTAATGGCATAAGTAAGGCCTACATAAGCATATGCTACATATGTTATTACATATTGAAAGGATGCTATTGTGTCTTCTATTCTGTTGTTCTTTAGTTGTAAACAAAACTAATTATTATCAGGATATGCATTGTCTGTCAATTCCTTTAAGGAAAACCATTTATTCCACTTATCCTGCTGTAACCAGATAAATGAAATTGTCTCCCCAATGTGTAAATTTCTTCTCCTGCCTTGTTAGTACTGTCTTGTACATGAAGTACTCTATTAGTTGCAAAAACCAATTATCATCCCTGTCTGGATACATTAAGAATTTTCCTACAAGTCTTTTTCTCTCTATCACATTTTAAGCAACACTGTACATGAATTATTCATATTGCCCATCTTGCAGGCAGGTTTTTTTATTATTAAATTCGATCATAATAATAGTTATTACCACAGTCATGGCAGTTTTATGAGTATTCTTCAATGCCATTACCTGGAAAGTTTTCAATCAAGACATATAAATGATGCAAATCAATTTCCATAATAAAATTAAACTGTACCATCTACTCTTTCATCCTTACAATAGAGTTGATTGACAACTTCTCCCTGATAGTTGCAGCTGATAACTTCCAGGCATGGTAATGGAGAATGGCAGATTCTTTTACTCTAATATTCTAAGAAATTCAGTATTTTTCTTGTCTTGTCAGTATTTAATGGTCACATCTTCTTGCAAACACAGTGTTTAAGATGCAAACATTCAGTTTACAAATGTTCTTCCCAAAAAAGAGAATTATTTCTCTCTGGCAATATAAGATTTGCCTTTTACCAAGCAAAGGCAGTGCAGAATAAATGAAATTTTATTTAATGAATTTTGGGAACACATGAAACATTTGCTATGTTTTGAATAGTGTTGTTCTCCACAAAGCGATCTTTTCCCAAGGAGGATTTCTAGGTGATTCTCCTACCTCCATCCTGCACTTTTATTTTTAATCTTTCTCTCTTCCTTGTTCTAGCACTGCTTTAGTACAGGTTTTAATGACCACTTGATGGTTCTTCTTTGATCTCTTTCTGTGCAAGCACTTGATAATTTGTTCCTACTTCCTTGTTTGTTTACCACTTCAGTTTCTCTGTTTGTTCCCCATTTATCATTTCCTTGTGCTTTAGATCAAAAGTGTTGTCTAAATAAAACATGAAGTGTAATGTCCACTGGTACTGGTATTAACTGATGTATAATTTTGCCTTTACTCTGGAGGTGGATTAAATCTTAACAAAAATTTCAAATCAGGACCCTTGACTTCAGATGCATTTACATCATTTGCAAGGCAGACTAACTTTTTCATACTCAGGAAGTTACTTTGGAATTATATTAGAGTAATTAAGATGAGAATATAAACAGCATTAATAGGGATAAATGTGTCTTCTCTCTCCAGTTAAGCTTCAAGTAAGACCAAACAATGCAAAACATCAATCAACCCTAACACTTTGGGAGATAAAGTGATCACCATTTAGAATCAGGAAAAAATTTCTTTTCATGATACAGATTTGAACAATTCTATGCATTATGTTAAGGTTAATGTTCCCATTGAAGTTTCTGGGTGGCGTCTGTTCAAAGTAGACTCCTGGAGCAGACATTCTTGCTCTATTCCAGTATAAAATCCTTATGCTCCTAAGAACTTCCTCTTTCATGTTCAAAAACACTTAAAAAGATAGATTACATCACACTTCAAGAATCTAAATCATGCAAGACTGCACTGATGTCTGTTATGTAATTCAATTTATTGCGGCAAGGCTTCAGAATTAATGAGTGAATTACAATTTTTCCCATAAGCAATTTTTTATTTCTGCTAAGGTCATGTTAGGACTATTACTGCTATTTTTGAAGATTCATGATGAAAAATTAAATAAACTGTGCATTTTCTATATAAATTTTCTACTTTCAAATCTATTTAGATGTTTTCTAGATTGCCATTTAAATTATTCACAAGTTTTTAATGTTACCTTCTTATTATGGCATCTGTCAAAATCAAATCCTGCTGAGAAATAATTGCTTTCTTCATCTGCCACATATGCTGAAAAGTTTGTTGACTTTGATCCAACTGTTGTATAGCTAAGTATTAGTCATCTGTTAACAGAATTTTAATTTTTACCTTCATAACTCTCCTTCCCCATGACCATTTCACTGTCTAGAGTAAGTGATTCTTATTCCATCAAGTTTTCGAAAATTTTTCTTACTCTGAATATAATGTTTGGAATTGATTGCAGCACTATAGCCCGTGTGTGAAATATGCAGTTCATGTGTGCAATGAGACATTAGAACAAATGCTATCATTATTGCTTTGGGATAAAGTGCCTTCTGTACCACAGATCATTAGAAATTCCTGGAGGTGTTGGATGGCATTTTCCAAGGGCTAGAAGTCCATTTGGAATTTGGTTCTCTTTGCCTTTGAAAGAAATGAGTCCCTATCAAATGATAGAAAAAGTTTGCAATCTATCTACTAGCAGCTTATTTTCCTTAAGTTTAGATTTTGAAACTATTCTTCTATGTTGCCTGAATGCAATATAGAACAAGAAAATTCAAGAGACACCTTTTCAGTCTGTCCACCCAATCTGATGTGCTCAAAGCCCTTTTTCAAACTGTAAAAGCACAGTACATTCATCCTTCATTGCCTCATCTGAAACATGCAAACTCTCCTGGTTGTGTCATATACCACCTAAAATGGTATCAGTGGTTATCAAAGGTAACTATTCATAGCTCAGCCAAATTCTTCTCTGTCCTTATCCATGTCGTTGCAACTCCATTGGAAACCTGTCAAGTCCACATTTGTTACTGAGGGCTTTACAAAAATACAAGTCAGAAATCATTGGTAATTTACTTTTCTTCTTAAATGAATTTGTTCATTTCCTACCAGGAAACTTAAATTTAAATGAAATCAATGATTTTCCCAGCATTTTTTCTTAACTGTGTTGTCAGAAAGGAAAACTGTGTCTGAAGTCTGCATGGGGGAGAATGTTTTTATAATACACAGTGACCTTAGCGTATGTTTTGTCACCACACATCCTTACATAATTTCAACAGGTGCAGTGCGTTATCCTGTTACATTCTGGTTCTCAAGAGGCCTTGTCATGTTCACTTTAATCACATTGTCTGTCCATATCTGTCTATCTATCAACCTGACCATCCTTGTACCTATGTGAATCCTGATAAATGCCTAAAGAAAAGGTAGGTTTTGCTATAATCGAAAAATTCAACACAGGAAATGTAATTTAATTATTTAGAAATTTATTTCTTTGGAAAAATAAGAAGTAGAAAGAAGCTGGCCATATTTGTGATATTGGATTCTAATTAAATAGTTCAACTACTGTCCTAAGTTTTGCTGGTTTTGTCAAAACACCGTAATTACAATAAGAATGTCCTTCTAAATGGAATTGCCTTGAGTTCAAAATTGGATTTTAAATTGTGTTATTCTAATGTAATATTTTATTCATTGTTTGGTAAAAGATAACTTGAGATCACACATATTTTCTGAGACTCTGCCTTATTCTTTAAAGCCAGAAACCATTTTCCATGGCCCAATTTCTAACTACTGCCCTATAAATTCTTACACATCAGGTAGGAAAAATGCAAAGAGGAAACTAAATAGTCTGCTCAGGAATTCATTATTAATTGTGGTTTACCTATATGGGATTTTTCTCCCATATGTCATTGAATATATTCATCTTAAGTTTCATATTTGCAGCTGAACTCCCTTTGCCTGACCTACTGTAATTGAGATTCTAAGCAGATAGAGACCTCCTGTGCTTGCTTGTCTGAACCATTCCTTCTGATCCTGGTTCCCCCTATTTCCAAATCATTATTTCACTTTTTCTATTAAAATTTGATATGACTAACAATACAGTTTTCAGAACTAGACTCATTTCTCATGAATGACAGATATCTCTTTATTTCTGCTATGAATATTGTAAAAGAGGGAAAAATTAGAAATCTTGAAGTAGTTGCATGATATCAAAAATTGCACTTTGCTTTATAATAGTAATGCTTTGTAGTTATCCATCAGTCTTCAAATACTAATCAATTTTAAGTTATTACAAGGTTTATAATGGACTATATCATTTGTACTTCTCTTATCTTCCCTGGAATTCATTCAAGTAGATTTTTTTTTTTAATTTAAACTCTCTAACAGCTATTTTTCTGCTCTGACTTAATAACCAGAAAGGTCTGCCCTCATCTTAAAATCGAGTGACAATGGTTATATCTTCCTGCTCTTACCATCCATTTCACTGTTCCATTTTTTAAGTGGAACGGACCACACCTTTTGATAGATATCAAAGGAAAGCCTCAGAGAAATATTTTTTGAAGATTAAAGGGATGGAATTACAAATGAGTAAATGTAGTTTGATTTAATAAACCCAGTCTGAGGGAAGGAGTCTGAGTCCCAAGCAGTGCAATATCCTAAGAAAACCCTTTACAACCAGCTGGGGCAAAGCAAAAGAAAATGCTGAATTTGAGCTTTTGAATATAAGCATTCAGTTTTGAGACTACAACTCAAATCAATCCCACATTAGATCTAATATGAATCTGACATTACTTTTTGGAAGAGAAAGGTGTTCATATATAGGGAAAATATGACACTAGGTTGCTGGTTGTATGATTTTTTTGTATGTGGAGGTAGTAGACAGAAGAAAATGGAAAGAGTAAAGGTCTGGATAAAAGAGCAAAACAGGATGTCTCAGTCTGCACATTATGCAATGAAATTCACACCAGTTATGTGGGGAACTGACTGCATTTTATTGGTGTGAAGTAGGGTTCTAATGTAATTAAAAGGAGCAATTTCATTAATTACTGTAACAAGCTGGAATGCATATGTTTGGAAAAATGAATATCAGATTTAGGATAAATTTTGCAAATCTCAGATGATCAGTTATGGCTAGAGCCACCCAAACCTCAGCATTGCATGGGATTACCTCAATCACCTTAAGCTTAAACACTGATCTTCAAAACCTATACTTATACCTGCCCCTGAAACTAAAGATGCCAGTGTTTCTGCTGATAAAGTTTCTAAAGACAGCTTCTGAGGCAGAGTTGGTTGACACTTGAGCCCAAACAGGTATTTTGCCCTCACTGTTTCCACTTGGGTATTGTTTCTGAGGTTTAACCTAGTAGGAGTGATCAGGGTAAACCTGCAGGATTTCACGTTGCAGCAAATACAGCTGGATGGTCTATGATCATGATTTACGTAGCAGCCCCATGGAATAATTACTTATATAAGGCATTTGTGGCATTTACTCATAAGTCTCTTGCTGCTTGATTTAAACAGGTTTTCTTAACTTCCAAGTACTTCAGTCAGTTGTTTCTGGAGACTTTTTTGTCTGATAAACATTCAGTTACCTAAAGTGAAATGCAAGGATTCTGATGGGAGGGAATGGCAATGACTGATAATGAAATCCTGCATGGCTTGTTTGTTAGGACTCTTTACTCCCTTAAAAAAGACAGGGAGCTGTGTAAAAAAAAAAAAAAAAAAAAA
>VZTJ01006176.1:3297197-3455445 GCA_013397795.1 Orthonyx spaldingii | reverse complement strand
AAAAAAAAAAAAAAAAAAAGACAAAATCTTACTAGTTCTATTAATAATTCTTGTTGTCTTCAGGCTCAATTTAAGGTAAATCTCCACCTGAACCAGTGAATCTGAGGCAAAGAATTCTAAGCAAATCCAACTGGCAGTAGATTTTGCAAATTTTTTTTTTTATTATTTCTTTGATCATTTATTAAGAAATTTGTGAAATTTTGTGTGCATATGTGTGTGCATTGAGCAGAACACTTGGTTTCTAGAATAAGTTCAGCTAATAATGAAATGGGTCTTTTATGAACCTTGAAATACTAAAACATTTGAAGGTTTTTTTGGCTTACTCATTTTACTGCTGTGTTGACTTGGTCTTGGACTTAATGTCCTCACAGAGAAGCATTTTATGAGGTTAGGGTATGTATGGGAAATCCATAATAAAAATAATTAGATCCTATTCTAATGAGTATAATTAATATTATGAAAAATAGGGTTTAAAATGCTAAAATTGTTAGTGTAAAAATACATGAAACTTCCCAAGTTGTTTGAATGCTCTTGTACAGTAAAAGATCTTCAAATAAGATCTTCTTCAAATAGGAAATTAGTTTTTCTTGGGTTCTTTTTATTGCTTTATGACAAAGTTAAAACCCTAAAGCAGTTTAAAGAGAGAAAAAAAGAAGAAGAAATCTTGAAAGAATAATCTGACAACAGTCATCAGCATTTTTCTAAATGCTCTCTAGACTTATAGTTGTCTTGTAGAATAAAGTGAACAGATTTTACAGGGCAAGATTTGATAACCGAAGAGTGGACTAGTTGATACATAAGACATTTCAGAATACACTTTACAACATTTCCACATTTGATGACATGCTTATTTGTTTCATTTACATTGGAAAAAAGGCTTGTTTTCAACTATCTTTCCCCCTGTGAGGTGTTGTCCTCCGTGGGAATTCACGGTTTGTGCTTCCACAAAGAAATGTGGCGCTGCTTTTCTCTCAGTCTCCCCACAGTGTGAAGGTGTGTAGTTCTACAGGGGCTTCAGTTCTGCTAGCCCAGTCAAATGCTGCAGGACCTTAAAGCTGGACGTTTTAGGAAACACTGCAGCTACTCTGAGGCATCAGTTCCCTTTCCTCTCACCCAAAAGAGATGTGAGGGGCTCTGTCGCTGAGACGAAAAGAATGACGAAATTCCTACAACTCTCATATAGTTCCAAGACACATCATTTTCTTTTTTAATAAGAGGAAAAGGGGTGACTAAGAGGATGAGTAATGGTGACTAAGAGGCAAACACTGTGCTATGAATCTTCATGAACTTTCTTGGAGGAAGGATTGTGCATGTCTCGGGTTGTATTTCTATAGTTACCCCTCTCTTAGACCTATATGAAAACCTTTTTGGCCTAACAAATGGTGGTAGCTTTTAGCAACTTTTCAGTTTACTGAGACTTTAATTCTTGCTTTAGTCAAGTCCCACAGGAAATGCTTGAATTTTGTGTTTTGGGTTTGCTTGTTTGTTTGTTTGTTTTAAAATATTAATTGAGTTTTTACTAGAAAAGTCAGCTGTGCTACAAATCTTGTAAGAGAGTGGATTCTCGTGAGAACCCTAGCCCAGTTCTGTAAAATCCAGGTTTGTACAGTGTGAATATAAAGTCCTTTGGGTATTCTCTGAAACAGAATAAACCTGTGGTACTCAACTTTGTACTTTTGCAGAGAGGCTTCCAACGAGGATGTGGGAAATCACAGCAATGGTCAGTCATTTTGGACTCTGTTAAGAGAGAAAATTCTGGTTACTCAGCATGACTGGTAGGCATTAAGATGTCTTATTAAACACTGTTTAATGACAAATCTCGAGTATTAACATAAACAATAATACTTTCAGTTATTTTAGACATCTGATTTGATGAATATTGAGGAAGATTCAGAAATATACAGTATCTGTTATGCTGAGACATCATGAGAAGCTCTAGAATTAACATTATTTTACTTCAGTTATCCCACTGAATGTACTTCATGGTTTAGTCCATTATCATTTTGGTTGTAATGTGTGTGTGTGTTGTACCATTGAACCAAAAGATAGATATTGCACCGTGTATTTACAAGGTAAAAAATTCCAAAGAATTTACTGAGCTAGTTTTGGAGCTCAGGATGGTTTTTTTGTTTTCATGAGGCTGCAAATTAAGCTGCAAATTTCTTGAGCCTACTTGGAATACAGTGTTGTTAAAGCTTCCTTGCAGCATTTTTGGGCTCGTCCGTCTGAAGGGAACACCCGAAATGTCACAATTAAAAATGGGAAAAAAAAGGAATAGAAAACTAGTTAAAGGTTCTTGGGGCTTGGGGTAAAGAGGGGTTGTATGGGGTGAAAGGGGTTGGATGGTTTTTGTTTTTCTGTTGAGTTGTGATTCACTACTGCATCTTTTTCGGGATCTGCTTTAAGACTTAGTAAGTTCGGGATTTTGTATTTCTTCTAGCTGTTAGCCGCTTATTTAGCGCTGTCTGGGGACTGCAGAGATGCAGGGGCGCCCGGCGGAGCCACGGGGCCGCAGGGATGGAGCGGAGGCCGCGGGCGCGCATCCCCCGCGCTCCCGGCTCGGGCGGTCCCGCGGCCCCGGCGCGCCCCCTGCGGGCCGCACGGGCACCCGCAGCACCGCAGCGGCCCCGCTCCCACAGCACCGGAATTGCTCCATCCATTACCAAATTGATTATTGACCCTTATAACAGGCAATAATGGAACAAAAACACTTTCTGCCCGGCTACAGAAACACTCATAAAGAAGGCGATCATTCTTTGTCTAACGCTGCGGTTTTTTATTAATATATTGATCTTAAACCTCCGTAGATTTCACTGCTCTTTTTCTTTTCCTAGTCAATTTAATTTGTACTGAATTAGTTTTACATCTGCAGTAAAATATTACTAAAATTTTCTATAAATTTTCATGAAGAGAGGATTTTCTTCATATGTTTTATTAGGTAATTTTAAGGAAATACATCCTGCACCATCTGTGTCTTTTTAAGTGCTCCCTGGTCATTTCACTGGAGTCATAAGTGCCCTCATGCCTTTTGTCAAGTATGATGTGGAGAACTGTGCATTTGTTAAAAGAGGTTTTTGTGGTTTTTTTACCCTGTTTCTCAGCCTTCCTGCCCTTCATCCTCACTTTTAGCATATCATTTTAATCTGTGAAGGACAGATAACTGTGAAATAATAGCAGAGTGCTTGGGTATTTTCCTAACCCAGGAGAATGCAACTAATTCTCCATTAGCACAGAGAGTATTCCAGCTGTATGCAAATGCACATCTATCAAAACCAGTCATTCAACGTCACATGTGAACATATTCTTAGATTCTTAGATCTTTAGATTTTCTAAATTCTTTTGTAGTCTCAAAAGAAAGCAGTAAGTCATTCACATTTCCAACTTTCTTTTAAAATGAAATTAATTACTATACTTGTTTTCTATATCTATAAAACACACTAAAGAAACACAAATAACTGTAAAAGATGAAGCTGTTGGCTCCCCTGAAGCAGTGAAAAGTTATGTGACTTGCCTGCAGGAATGGAATCTTGCTGATTTGCTGGTGAAGCCCTCCAAAGCAATGCACAAATGCACATACTCATATGGGATAGCAAATCATAGAATCACAGAATCTTTAGCTTTGGGAGAGACCTTAAAAATCAACTGTTCCAACCATCAACCCAGCACCAGTATAATCATCCCTAAACCACACCCACTAGCGCCACAACCAATTGCCTCTTGAGTTATTCCAGAGATGGTGACTCCACCATCTCCGTGGAGGGGCAACTTATTCAACTTATTCCAGGTCCTCACCACTTTTACAGTGATTTTTTTTTTTATTATTTTTTTTTTTTTTTTTACCGTACCTAATCTGAATCTCTCCTAGTTCAGCTTAAGGTAATTTCTTCTTATGCTTTCACTTGAGACATGGTAGAAGAGGCCATCCCCACCTGGCTACACCCTCCTGTCAGGCAGTTGTAGAGAGCAATGACGTCGCCCCTGAGCTTCCTCCTCTTTAGGCTACACACCTCCAGATCCTTACAACATTAGCAATACCAGTAATGATCTGCCACAGACATTAGCATCCATTAACAAATCTTCCTTTTGCTTTTCAGATTGACTCAGTCTTGTCATCACTGTAAAAACATAGCTGTCTTCTTGGTCAATGTCATAAACACCTTGTTAGTGCTTGTGAAGCCTGACACACCCGTGAACATTTCCATGAACACACACAGACACATCATCATAGTGACTTGGTGTGTGTTGATTTGCTTACCTTGAATTCTGAGTATTTTTTCAGGCCTCTTTACTAGTAGTGTTGCAGATTTCCTACCACGTTTTACAATCAGAACACTTTCAACCTTCATAAACTTAAGTTAGAATTCAGTGGCTTCCTTTTCTCAGTAAATTCTTACTAATTTGTCAAGATGAACTCTTGGCATACCAGTAATATTCCTTCAAGTCACTTCTCCCAGACTATGAGTTCTTTAGCGGGTTCCCACTTAACCAGCCAGATTTGCTGTTCTGTAAGGCAAAGTCTTTCTATGTTTACACCTTTCCTTTTCGATGGTTTGGGGTTTTTTCCTTCTTAGTAATATAAATCATAGATATTAAATTTTCATCTTGTCTTCAATAGCTGCCTAGTCAGCATCTCTTGACAAAATTAAGCAAGAAATCGTACATCATCAGGGACTCGAAACAATCTGCTGTCAATAGTGGGATTACCTTATGGTGACCTGTCTTTCAGTCAAGTTCTCTTGGTTGACAATAAAGGGTGAAATGTTTTAAACTCATCTTTTTCATTTCTGCTGTTCCAGACAGCCCCTAGAGAATCTATTCACTGCTCTCTTCTTCCCTTCAGAGGATTGTCACTGATCCATTTATGCCAGATATCACATGGGTTTCAAATGTTGTCAAAGGCTTACAAAATCTGTAAAAGAACTGCTTCATAATGCATGGAGTTACATGGAGCTTAATCATTAAACAGTCACTAGTACAAAAATGAGACTCATTCAATTCTGACTAATAACTGAATTACTCACTTTTGCTCTAAGTTGTTCCACAGCATGACCTGACTCTTTTTTTAATGGAAAGTTTTCCATGGTTTTTACTGTTCACCATAATGATCTTTCACTGAACCCCTATTAGTAATGTAATACAGCTGCATTCACTTGTCACTTTCTCTTTTGTGTGATCTGTATAAAACAGCATACTTGTACTTCAAGAAAGAAATCTCTTTCATTGTTTACCTGGATTGGTGGGAGGTGTTGTTTCCGTTTCCTCCCCATATTTTACACATTATTTTATATTTACATGTATCATACTATAATATGTCTCTTTTACACTCCAAGAAACCTTTTGTTTTAACATCCAAGAACATAAGGAAGTAACTCTTATTAATGTGACATTGGAATAACACTGGGCAGGCCCTTTCCCATCATGTTAGATGTGTATTCAAAAGTACGTTACAATTATTAACCACAAGATGGCTCAATAGGAGAGGGAAATGTAGATTTTTTACATCACAAAACCACATTTCTGCATTTTAAAACTGAATGGCATCTTGGCTCTTCAGACAGTAGGACTGAATGCATCCAGTTCACTCCATTATTAAAACACAGAAATGATGTATTCTTAACCCATTTTAGATAAAAGGCAAGACTTTGAGTTTCCTTCACTATAAAGTTTAAAAAATTAAGGTTTTTTCAGATCAGAGGAAAAACAGAACAAGAATGATGGCAGGAATCAAACTGTTAAAGACAAAACTTCATTGAAAAACTGCTGCATGTTGCACAGACTGAATAAGTCCTCAGTTATCATTAATGAAATATTTCTAATTGCTCTATGTGAATCAGGCTTATACTCTTTTTAATGTGACATAAATTGCTAACACATAGAGTTTTCATCATTTAGTTGTCAACATTAAGACATAAACAATGTTTATCCTCCTCTCTACAAGAAAAAGTAGATTTTTTTCTTTACTACTACTTTGCCAGTTATCCATGATTTTACTGCAGATGCGGTTGCATGTAGAATCACTTAATATCAACATAGAACACAACTTTTCTTTCTTCACTTATGAAATAGATGCTTCGAAACCCTTATTTTGGTTGAAAAGGAACTTCTCCAAACTTGTGCATAATGCTGGAGAGGTTTCTGCCCATTTCTTAGTGACTGAAGCAAAATCACCACAAAGGAAAGAGAACAACATTATTTGGAGCAGCTCATTTCTCTAAAACTGGGAAAACCAGAAGTATCAGCTCCTGCATTGTACTCTATTAAGATTAATAGGGAGCACCAGTATTTTCTCTTAAGAAGAAATAGGCTGATTCAGAGTGAAGATGTTTGTGGATGACCTGGGAGATGCATATTCCTGCATACCTACTCCCAAGCTGGTGAGTCATAAGACTATCCACACATGGCCACACTTATTTCAATCGTTCTCTTTGCTCCCAAAAAGATGGGAAGCATATTTCCAGACAGTATGCCCCAAAGCTGATTTCACGTTAATCCATTGCTCCCGTGCAAAACACTGCAAGCACTCTAGAGAGCCCATCGATCCACCCTGAATCATTTCTAGCAGGTAGCCCTCCAAAACCTCTGTGAGAACATGGATCACATGAAAGCATGGTTCTTGAAGCAAGAATAATTTCTGCTCCCTGGTTATTGAAGATTATGCATATTTATCTAGGCATGAACTGAGTATGTCAGAAGGAATATGCTTAAATGTCAGTGCCTTTTCTAGTGTGAAGTAGTAACAGCAATGAAAAAATTAAAAAGCATAGCTTCCCAATGATAAAAGGAAAAAGAAGGAATGAAGGAGTGATGTCATACTATCCTCTTCTCTTTAAGGTTTTCCTGCTTTCCCCCTCACTCTTACACCAAAGTCATTTCAAGGCAGGTGTGATTATTTTCATCATTTCTCCTCAGAATTTCAAAGCTCTGTTTGACCTTTCCTGTATACTAGCTGATGGCTTTGGCTGCTACATGCACATCTTTTGGGAAACGGCCCTTCTCCTGTAGTGTGCATATTGTTCTTGCACCTTGGTGAGGGTAGTTAGCCTTGGAGAAGTGAGAGAATGTGATTCTACATTCAGCTCATGCAGAAGGGGAGAAGGAAGTGAGAAGGACATATTTGCTTGTTGCTCACTGAAGAGCTCCCAGGGAGTAGGAGAAAGGGAAGGAAGCTTCATGGGGACTTTGTGAGTAGCAGCTGCAGCTCAAGAGGGGGAAAATTGATAAAGGTTATGGAAGCAGAGCTGGCTGATTAGACCCTGGAGTTATGGAAATCAACTTTTTCCTCCCACATCTGGCTCACCAGCTGCTGCCTGGGAACACAGTTTTGCAGCACTAAAGAGGCAGCAGGTCTCAGGAAAGCACTTCAGCAGCTCCCACCTCCACAGAGCACCCTGTACCTCTGTCAGTCTGCTTTCCAGACACTCAAATTCCTATCAACCTGCAAGGTGCTCATTGTTCTGCTACCAACTATACAGACAACTCCACTCTTTCTTTTTGACTTTTTTTTTTTACAGGAACGTCTCACCAGACACTGAGCAGAACAATTGTTTGATCAAGTCCTGCACCTGATCAACTCCATTTTTCAGTGTGATTGTTCTCATCTCTCTATGTCTGACATTTGTGATGCTTCAAGCCAGACTAGCTGGAGAGTAGGACAAGATTTGTGGACCAGCTCCTGGAGATACTTTGTGCGTGTGGGTGTGGGTGTGGGTGTGTGTGGATATGTGTGGGTGTGTGTGACACTAACAAACTTCAAGTTGGACTAGCCAGAGTTTCAGGCTTAGGGGTAAAGGGGGTGGACACTGAAGGGACCATACATTTCAGATAGCTAGCAGGGACACTCAAATGAAATCTCCTGGTGAGCTCTGAATTGTATCAGCCTGCAAGGCAGAGAAGAATCAGCCATTTGTACTGTTTGTTCTTACATGAGTATATACGTATTTGTGTATATGTGATGCCTGTACAAGAACTATAGTCCTGTCTGTGTTTATCTCTAAATGGTTGATCATGCTAACATATAACAGAGGACACAGAAAATGTACTGCAGGTATGAACTTTGCAGGAATGTATGAACACTGCAGGTTGTGAGATGCAGCTTTCAGGTGTCTTCTGCAGAGACAGGGCTGCATACTCCTCTGATTTTGCATGTTTTCCAGCTCTGGCAAGTCACTTCAGGAGTGTGAATGAGAGTTATGCTTCCAGCCAGACTTCTCAAATGCTCTTCAAAGAACAAGTGCATGCCTTCAAAGCATGATTTCAAGGACAACTGCCATAATTGTACTGAGTTCTGTGCTGTGTACCTGGAAACAGTCATCTTTCATACACAGAGGTCAACAACCCCTGATACCACCAAAGGAAATTTCCTAAAATTTTCTGAAAGATGAAGTGAGTAGTGTCAACGTGGTAGAAACATATGGAAAAAAAGGTAATAATTTTAAATGTTATTAAAAGTTCATCTGAACGTTAAGGTGTTATGTTATTGTTGTCTCTCTCAGAGGAGAGACAACAAAATAAACAAGTTCAGACAACAGCAGAAATAGGATCCTGAAAAAGATTGAGAGATGAATGAGAGAGGAGCAACCGAGTCAGAAGAATGAGCTGAAGTCTGGCAGCAGAGGGCAAGCAGAAAGACTTTCACATCCTCTCTCCCTCTATATTACTTTAGAAACATTCAAAGTTGTTGTGAGCCCTCTAGATCGATCAGGAGCCATCTGCTACACACTTCAGAGGGTCTTGGGGGAGCATGAGTCACACTGGCTCACAGTCTTTTGGAGCACAACTTCCAATATAGTTTCCCTTGGAGAGAATCTAGTTCTTCTGCATTAAAACCACCCTGAGGACTCAGCCCTGTCCCCAGTAAATATAGCCTGTCAGGGCTTCAAAACCAAGCTGCTGCTCTGAGCCAAGTTGGTAATGTAGGTATGACCAAATGCGGTTTATTCTTTCCCTCTTAAAACTAGTGGGGCCACTGTCTGTCACCCTTAAGGAATCAACCCACCAACCAATAAAGAAAAATGACAAAATAAAAGTGTGCAAGGGCAAGAAGCTGCATATATATTCTTTCTGTCAGTGATGACTCACATCAGTGCCCCGAGTGAGCGGTGCGTGGGCACTTCCATCCTGCCACACGAAGCAAAGATATTCAGGAGACAGACTTTCTCAATGAATTTCAACCTTCCTTACCTTTATCATCTGGGGACAGCTCCATACATATTTTATGAGCTTGGATGTTGTCTTTTCTAGCTAAGTAAAAATAACTTGCAAATTCCAATAAGACAATGAAAAAGAGAAAGTGAAATCAATCCCTTTAAAATATATTTTCTTGCAGTCATTACTTGAATATTGATTTTTAGCGAGATCTTCCAGAACAGTACATTTTGACCTGCCTATGCTTAACTGCTATGACTAAGGTACAATATGTTTAAAACCCAGATTTATCTAATTAAATGGGGTATATATGGTTTATAGGATGTGATCTCTTGAAGTGAAAAAAAGGTCATAGATCCAGAAAAAAATAAGAGGAGCTTTCTAAATCATAGACATTGCAACTTAATAACTTAAAATATGAATGATTTGAATTTATAAAAAAATAACATAATGCTATTTGATATTTCAAACAGCTTTAAAAAGTCCTTTAGAAATCATCATTTTCTAATCTGGATATTTGCAAATAGTTTTCACCTTTGAACTGTAACAATTACTGAAATAAATGGTCAGGTTTAAGTGTTTCATGGAAAATTTTAAAATTTGTTTCCTTCAATCTTGTAAAAGTCCTCACTTTCCATGTTTCAAAACACACTCACATCTTTCAGTTACCATTAGAGCAGTCTATATGTAATACTCAAGATATCTTATGCTTCAGTCATCCATTGTTTTTTAAATGCATGTTTGTACCTGAAAACCATTGTCTCTAACAAAGGAAAATAAACATTTTAAGTAAATAAATAAATAAGCCAAGCAGAAAGCCAAAAAATTCACAATGCAAGCTAAGGGTAATTTTAATTACACTGTCCAAAAGGAGAAATCAAGATTTTTTTTAATGAGATGCTGAAAAAAAACCAATTAAAATCCAATACAGTCCAAAAAACATAGGACTATGATTTTGGTTTGTTGATTATTGTCTTGGCTCAAATTGAGAGTTAGAGCTCTGCTCAAGGAAATGCCATAGCTGTTTTGATTTTCATGTGCTCAGAGAAGCAGGACTTCACAGGTCGTTAGGTCCTTGAATGCATCCTGAGCAGCAAAGGTGCAGGGGCTAGAAGGATTTTCTTATGAGAAGTGGCTGAGAACTGTGGGTTTTCCTAATTTGGAGAGAAGAAGGCTGAGGGAGACCTCATTGCTCTGCAGCTTCCTGAGGAGGTGATGTGGAGGTGCTGATCTAGTCTCCCTGGAATCCAGTGACAGGTACATGGGAATGGTTCAAAGCTGCACTAGGGGAAGTTTAGAGTGGACATTAGGAAGCATTTCTTTATACCAAGAGGGTGGTCAAATGCTGGAACAGGCTTCCTAGGGAGGTGGTCAATGCCTCAAGCTTGTCAAGTGTTTCAGAGGTGTTTAGACAATGACGTTAATTACATGCTTTAACTTTTTGTTGGCCCTGTCAGCAGTTGGACTAGATGATCACTGCAGGTTCTTTCCAATTGAAACATTCTATTCTATTCTATTCTATTCTATTCTATTCTACTCTATTTTATAGCACATCCTTATAAACACAACTAAGGAAAAGCCATTCAACTTTATGAGTTTCTTCTGCTAGTGAGAATAATCAGAATAATCTACCAAAAAGTGGACCTTGAGTATTGATCAGGCCAGAAGAGGTGAAACACCTAGAAGTATTTTATCACATGAAGCACACAGAGGGAAACACATACAAGTATGCATACTTAATTTTAATGTCTTCTGGTTGCTAGAGAACTAAGTGTCCATTTATTTTAAAATATCTTTTTACATTGTCATACTTGAACAATTCAAAAGGCTGTATGCTAAAAAAAAGACAATGTAATGACATGACTGTTCTGTGGGGTTTTTAATTTTTATTTCAATTTACATCTTATTTAAATTGGAAAAAAAGAGTTCAGTCAGGAATTACTACTGCAACAAAATTAATGTTCAGTATCGGTTACACTTATAATATGATTGCACATTTCTTTTATAAATTTAATTTCAATTGGAATATAGAAATTTAAACTCAGTTGGAAAGAATAGGACTTGGAAGAAGGGCTATAACTGAAGGTAATTTGACTGAAAAGGTTATAAAATGGGAAATATAGCTAACAAAGTTATAAATATATGGTAATAAAATCTCCACATTATAACCTCTGAGGTTTTTAAAGTTAAGACAAATTTAGACAAAATTTCAGTTTTTCTGTTCTTAGCTTCAAATGTCTTTTCACTCTTATTAATTCAAATGGATGGGACTAATTCTTGAGAAAATCTATTATTCATTGAAAGATGGCAATTATTCATAGAATCACAGAACACACCTGGTCCAGCCTTTCTTGTCAAAACTGACAAGATTGCCCTTGATGGCCCAAGACCTTAAAAATGTCCAGTGTTGGAAAATCCACCACTTCTGTGGGGAGATTATACCCATATCTGATTGTTCCCATTATAAAAAATTTTCTTATGTCAAATAAGAATCTCTTCAGGAGACTTCTACCCATTATCCCTCCTCTTTTCCATGTGACTCCTTGCCAAAAGGGAGTCTCCATCTTCTTTGTAGCCAGTCTTTAAGCACTGGAACATGGTGATAACGCCTCCCCTAAGCCTGCTCTTCCCAGAGCTGAACAAACCCAGCTCTCTCAGCCTTTCCTCACATGGCAGGCTTCCAGTCCTTTGTGGCCATTCTCTGGACCCTCTCCAGCCTGTCCACATCTTTTTTGTGCAGCAGGAACCAAAAGTGAACACATTATTCCAGGAGTGGCCTGGCAAGCACTGAGTGGGATAATGGCGTCTTTCTCTCCTAGTGATGCCCCTGTTGATACACCCCAACATCCCATTGGGTTTCTTTGCTGAAGGAGCACACTGCTCATTCATATTCAGCTGCTTGTTTTTCAGGACCCCCAGATCCCTTTCCACAGAGCTGCTCCCCACTAGGGTAGATCCCAACCTGTGCTACACTCCTGGATTATGTTTTCCCAGGTAAAAGTCCTTACATTTTTTTTTGCTGAACTCCATAAAGTTCTTGTTATCCCACTCTTCCAACCTGTCTAGACCATCCTGAAGTGTAACTTCATTAGTGTCATCAGCAAACTTCTTCCAGGTACACTTGGTCCCATCATCCCAACCATTTATGAATATATTAAACAGTGTTGAGTCCTATATCGATCCGGGGGACCCTTCTTGTGACAGGTTGCCAGTTTGAAAGGTGTTCTTTGCCACCACTCTCTAGGTATGGCTGTCAGCCTGTTCTCTCACCACATCGATCACTTGTCTAGACAGCAACACATCAGTTTCTCTAGCTGCAGGAAACCACATTAAAAGCCTTGGAGAAATCCAGGTAGGCAATGTCTACTCCTGGCCCCACATCAACTAAGCAGGTTATTTTGTCATAGAAGGTGACAAGACTTGTCAAGCACAATTTACCCTTGGTGAATCTGTGTTGGCTTTTTCTAACCACATGCTTCATTTGACTTGTGATAGCCTACAGGAGGATTAATTTAATAGCTTTCCCAGGGACTGAAGTAAGTCTGATGGACCTAAAATTTTTCTGGATCCTCATTTAATCCTTTCTTGTAGATGAGGGTGACATTATCCTTCTCCCCTTCTTCTGGAACGTGCCTCAGTCTCCATGACTTCTCAGAGATTATAGAGAGCAGCCTCTCAACAATGACAGTCATTTCTTGGATCACCCTTGTCTGGATATTATAAGGACCCATGTATTTGCAGGGGTCAAATTCCTGTAATCATTCACAGGTCAGCTCTTCCTTCACAGATAGTGGATCTGTTTTTGCATCAACCTGGATCTCTGTTCCCAAGGCCAGGGGTCCAATAGTGTTGGTGAAAACAGAGGTGAAGAAAGTATTGAGAACCTCTGCCTTCCCAGTGTTATTGATGACTAATTCACCTCTTCTATTAAGTGTGGACCAATATTTTCCTTCTGTTGCTGCTTGCTTATGTATCTGAACATCCCTTTATTTCAGCTTTTGACATCTCTGGTCAACTTCAACACAAGATCTGCTTGTACTTTTCTAACTCCATCTCTGCGTGCCCTGGCAATGCACTTGGAGTTCTCAATGGGTATTTGTCCACATTTCCATCTCTGGTGCACCTCTTTGGATTTGAGCAGGTTCAGAAGCTCAGAAGGGGTCACTTGCTCTGGCTACTTCCCTTACCTCTAAAGGGGATGAACTGTTTTCGTGCTTCCAGGTGTGTTCATGAAAAACTCTCAGCACACACTGGCTCTTTTACTCTTCATGGAAGTTTCCCATGGAATCCCTCCCAGAGCTGAAGTTTGTTCTTCTAAAATCTAAAACCTTTGTCTTTTTACTAACCTTCAGTGTGCTCAGCAGGATCCCAAACTCCAGAATATTTTTATCATTGCATCCAAGGCTACTGAGCTATTAAGAGCTTTAAATATTCAAAAATTTTAAATTCTCTGCTTCTTTTGTATTATGTATTTGTTTTTATTTATGGAGATTGCAAATCTAGGGACTATTCGGCCTGAAGAATAGAAAGCTCCAGGGGATATGATCAATGGATATAAATATTTGATGAGAGGGAATGAAGAAGAAGGTCTTCTGAATGGTGTCCTCTGACAGGACAAAAGGCAACTGGAATAAATTAAAACATATGGAAGTCCAGCAGAACACAAAAAACCACTGTTATGAGACTGGTCAAACATGGGGTCATGTTCCCTCACTGGACCTGATATTGGGTGTTCTGCTCTAACTGGCTCTGATTGAGCAGGAGGGTTGGACTAGATATTATCAAAAGGTCCTTCCTGATATAGAGGGTTCTCTGATGCTGTGATTCTGAGATATATCTCTCTCCTTCTTTGAGAATTTGCTAGTACACTATTTGAAAGAAGGTCTCTACTGTTCTGCTTTTGGCTGGGAAAGAGTTAATTTTCTTCACCATGGCTAGAATGGGACTACATTTTGGATAGTTTTGTCTAGGAAGTTTCAAAGGATAGTTTTTAAATTTTTCATTAAGTCAGTGAGAACAGTTCAGCCCTTTAAAAAAAAGCACTTTAAAAAAATCAAATTCTTTGTATTAACAACTAAACATTTATGAACTGCTTTTTAATGAAAATATATGCAAAATCATTTACAGATTTATAATGATCAAAAGAAAATTATTCATTCCTTCTGTAATTCAACTAGCTGTCAGTTCAAGAGAAAAAATTAGTTTATTTTGTATAGGAAAGCTATAATTTCTTAGTCATAAAAAAATTTAATATCTGTCAGGGTTTATTTTGTACCACAGTCACCCTCAATTTTCTAGTGTTTGAATGGTTAGTAATTGTAAATGTTCAGAAGCACATTTATTTACAAAATGTAATGCCTCACAGATGTTTAGCTGTTGGTGTTTTTCTCTTTTAGTTTTGGGCTGGGTTTTTCTTCTGTTTTCTTTTGGCTAAATACTCCAGTTCTTCAGTTTTATTCCTTATTTCCTTACTGAGTTAGCATAACTCTTATGCATGATGTACTCAGTATATTTTTTGATTAAAATTTACGTACAGAACATGGAGTTAAATGAATTCCAAAAGATGTAAACAACAGCTTTTGTATGATTCCACAGAAACTAATTTTGTTTTTCTATTACAATCCTCACCATAATACCAGCAACATGATTAGTATATTCCCAATTGTAATATTTTTATCAGCTAGAAGTGAATCATATATATTCCGGCCTAGTTTAACACAGCTACTGATTTTCAAGGACTATGAGCTAATCTCTAACTCATTAAAATATGGTAAAGCATGAAGAATAAATGAAATTCATTTGAAGTATTCATCCATGAATTCTTAATTGCTTTAGCTTGACTAAAGCCTGGCTGGCATCTAAATGAGCTTAAAAACAAGCTTTTAACAAGATCTATCAGCCTGAGTTAATTCTTGGCTCTCCTCATGCCACAGGTCTTGAAATTTTTCTGGGAGGTACTTGACTCCCTGTCCAACAGCTGATCAGCTGCGTCATGAACCAGGCTGATGTTATCACAATAGAAGAAAGAGAAAAAGCATCATATGAGGAGTAGAAGCATACAGCCAAGAAGGGTCTTTCAACAGCAGAGCCTGTTACCTTGAGAAGGTAATTTTGGATATGAAAGGTGCATAGCAGCAGATAAATGCAAAAATATCCCATGGCTGGGAACGTTCCTGTTTATGAATTTTGGATGGTAAAATGAAGATTTCTTTTGGCAGCTGGAGAGCTCCTAGAATCATACATTGTCGACATGCAGGGGGAAAAAAAGGATTTTTTATATCAAGTATTCTACTTTGGCATTCTCTGTTTTTATAGAATCTGTGCTTGATTACACTTCAGAGCAGAAAGCTGAAATAAAGTTAAAACAGTATATGGTGGACTAGGCATGAACAGCAGGTTTCTGGGTCCTTGAGATTGTGAGAAAAAAAAATGTTAGAATTGATCAGAAATTAAAGTTATTGTTAAAATCTGAAACCAAACACAATTTTCACCCCTTCCACACTCTACCCCTTCTCCTTGTTTCTCTCAGCTTTTATTGCTGAGCATGATGTCATATGGTATGGAGCATCCCTTTCATCAGTCTGGGCCAGCTGGCCTGGCGATGTCCCCTCCTAGGTTCTTGCTCACCCAAAGCTACTGGCCGTTGTGGACAGGTGTGCCAGCACTGCTCAGCCATAGCCAAAACACTGATGTGTTATCAACTTCCTTCCAGCTACAATTACAAAGCACAGCACTATGAGAGCTGCTATGGGGAAAACTAGCACAATCCCAGCCAGGCCCAATGCACTCACATTGCTTCTACTCCTTCCTGCAAATACTTTTTTTTGAGCTGCATTTCTTCTCTTTTTATTTTCCTTATTTCCTGCTATGCTATTTTGAAGCTAGAAAACTAGAAAAAATCAGCTCTCTCTGAAATAGTTAAAATGTATGTCTATTTCCTTTGTAGAAAAAATCTTCCTTTAGGAAACAGGAGAGTTTTTCAGAAATCAGTATTTTACTCAACCATTACATGTCAAAGACAAAATTGCAGGGTGTTGGGAAAGGTGACAGAAGAACAAACAGATCTACAGTCTGCATACAAGATGTTCTGCAAATATTCTGAATCCTCTAGGGCCTCTGAAATCACATAAAATAACTGTGGCTAAGAGCTGAATTTACTCATTTTTGGAAAGAAGACTCTTCTGACATTGTTTCCAGTTCATTCCATGTGAGACTTCTGTTAGGAACTGTCATGTTTAATTGTTGCTGTTGCTATTGTTTTCTCATTATTTAATATGTCCATCTTAATTTGTGGTGACTTAAAGCAACTGTCTTCACATTTTAGTCATAGTACAATATTTTTTAAAAGCATCTGTCATCAGGTCTGAAACAAGCAATCCCTGAAATATGCTTTAGCACATTTTCAGTTGAGTTTCTACTGTGCATAATGAATGACTATTATTCAGACTGAAATAGAATTAATATTATACAGACTGAAATATCAGTTAAGCACACTTTTAACCTGAGGCCTCTTGCACTCAGTGCTCTGTGCAAATGCAAAACTCTTTTCCATCGAATTTCTAGTACTTATGTCTGGTTGTGTGTTAGTCGAGATAAGTACTGCACTAACTTTTTGGTCACTCAGACAACCACCAGTGCAGTCAAAGGGTCAGGCAGAACAGAGAGCCCCTAAAATTGCTCTATGTCTGCTCATTGTTGAGTTCACTCTGGGCAAGAAGGCAACCTAAAAGAAAGAAAAGGTGAAAATTTGACGGACACTGCATGTTCGAGATATTCTGGTATGGGTATCTTTACTTTCTCTTGATCTCCATAAACACACTGAGGTCCCATCAAAGTCTTTCATACCTCATCTTTTGCACTTCCTCAAAAAAGTCTTCAGTGCTGACAATAAACTGCTAATGTATTGATGAAAAGCAAAGTATGAACCAAGTTGTAATTGTCCCCCTCATAGGGCTATTTTCTTCATTTTACTACACCTCATAGCTCTTTCACTGCAGCTTTTTCATCTATTTCTTTGAATTGAAGAATACAGAGAAAAAAATCAAAATAGATAGACTTAACAGCAATAAATAACTACCTTTTCGCCTGGTTTTATAAAAAATTGTTTTCAGACAGCATGGAAAATCCTTTAAATATGTTTCATTTTATTCATTCCCTCTTCCAGGTTTTCCTTAGGAAGAAACGAATTTTTTTTACTTGACTATTAATTTGGAGAAATACTGATTTAATAAAAGTATAGTAAAGTGAGGAATATAAGAAAAGTTTCATTTTTTCTTTAAAATTTTAGTAGAAAGACTAATTAATTTCTTCAAAAATCTTTTATCCTCATAGAGTCAATTCTGTTTCCTGCAAAGTTGATGGGAAACACTGTAAAATTCAACAGTAGTAAAATTAGTATTTATTCATTTTCATGTTTTCATTAGCCTTTCATTTCAGTTTGCTTGTGACCTCTCAAAAGAAATTATTTCCTCAAGGAAAAAAATGTGATGTTCCTGAACTGTGTAAGATATTTTAATTATAAGATTAGCTGTACCTTCTTGATGAACAAAAATACATTTCATCTAAATAATTGTTATCAATTTCTTACTATTACTAAGTATGCCGAATCCCTCATGTTTAAAAAAATCCATTGTGATAAAATAGTTGTAGACAAAAATTAGATAAGTATTGAGTGATGGAAATGACTAGTGAACTCATTAAAAGAATAGATATAAGGGAGATGTTAAGAATATAGAAGTTCTGTGGTATTGATTGGGAGATCAGCAATGTTTGTTTTTTTCTTTAGATTATAAGTGATTTCTGAGACTTCCTCTGTGCTTTTACACACATAGTCTAATTGCTATGATAGTTTGATAGGGTCTTTTACTACTTGAATTATTTCTATTCTGAAGAGGCAGAACAAGTGTCAGTGAAATGGAATAAGTAATTGCACAGCAGGAGCAGAAAATTGCCTGAAGCTCTGCCAGCTCCAGCTGTGAGCAAATGCATCTGCTTGGCTAAGTAGAGCCAGATCAGTATTTAGATACAAATTTTTTAAAGAACAAGACTCAGAAAATTGTATGGGATAAGCCCCAACTGAGATTTATGGAGATGAATATGTGGTGTTCTCACCTTGGAACTGACTAACTCTTTTGAAAGATAGCAAATAAGAATTTGTACAATGTGTTAAGTCTCTATGTTACCTGTTTGTGAGCGTGTTGGATTTTCCCATCTACACCTTATGCCACAGAAACTTAGTTTTGGTTGCCTTCTTGTTTTTAGAAAGCAACTGTGATGACATCTGATCAATTTTTTAAATCTCTGAACATAAGAAATATTCACAAACTGGTAGTATTACAAAGAAAATAACAGGGAAATGAAATAATTTGTACTGTAAGCTGATGATTCATAACACTTAAGCCATACGTAACAGAATGTTGCTTCAACATATATAACTCCTGAAGAACAGGAATGCTTGATATTTGCAGTCATTTCATTTATTAAATAGTTTAATGTCCAATGTATTCAGTAGAGGAGAGAAAATTCTCTTTAAAAGACTGTTGGAAGGCAGAATTTTTAGTGAAAATTTACTCTGGGATTGAAGAACTTTCAATAAAGCTTTTTCTTTGTAGAGATTGTTGATATAATTAATACTGGTATATTAGAAAGACCTGCTTCTTGAACACATTACCTATCTGCATGTGGAACACAATTAATCTAGCTCAGGACCTTAAATCAATGTAGAAAATCCATACAAAATACCTTCTAGTTTGGCACCCAGTAAGATCATACCTGTTAATATAAATAAATATACAGCACTATGAAGGAAAGAACAGCTAACTTCAGAATGACATGATTGCTTGCTTTGTTAGAGAGGACGCTCAAATGCAGTGACGGCTCACTGAGGATCATAATTGGTTCATTCTGGTTTTGAAAGAGGAAAGTCCAAGTGCAGCAGAGAATTAGAGCGAATGGAGGCATTCAGAAGGTGATACTGGCACACAGAATGAGAGTTTCTGCCTCATGCTTGCCCAAAATTAACTTTAAATATGTCAGGGAAAACAAATATAGAAGCAACTAGAAAACATGTATCTTCTGAATAGCAATTGACAACACTAAAATGAAAGGCCAAGTCTAGGGACTTAAATGGAATAAATGGGAAACCTTCCAAAATGGAAAGAACATGTAGTCAAACTCTTAATAAATACAAAGTTTAATATAGTTGAGTGATTATATATGATTTTTCAGAAAGTAAATTATATCTTTTGAGATTCATTTTAGCCCTGATGATGTATTAAATTTTTATGTGCCTGAAATCCAAGCCCATGCTTCCCAACCTGTGGTTGGAACTCAAACATGCTGCTTTCAAGGCTCTCTGATACTGCTCATGGTCTTCATTTCACTTCCCACTTCATTTACTTCACTTTTATAAAAGAGAAAATTTTTTTTACAGAGAGGGAGAAATATACATCTTTTGAGTGGAGACTGAGCTGTTAGATCTTTTCAGAGCAAACTTTCATGTTCAAAACTCTCACAATATGTAGCTGAAAGTAGAATCCCATTTCCCTCAAGAATAATATAAAATGTGAAATCATTAGGCCTTGTGAAGTCAGCATTTCTGTTCATGTTTCAATAGCTAGATACACATTATAGGAAATCATATAGGCAAAGATGAAGAGCTAAGATGTATTCAGGATTGAACAATGGCTAAGTATGAATTTTCAAGATTTTATTGAAATGCCTATTTTCTACCCTGCTCACATTTTAGTCAATTAGTTCTGAAAACTCTCAACTAATCATATAGTTATTCTTTTTCATTGACAATTTTCTAAAGTTATACTTTGGTTTAGCTTTACAGCAGCTGAAATCTGGTAGAGAGCAACTTTTTCTCCCTAAGTCACATTTTTGATGCCACATTTCAGTAATAAGTGAAGCTATTTTTTCATATATACTGTCTATATTTCCGTTCTATCTCACCACTGCACACACTGTTTTCTTCAAGCACATTCATAACAGCATATGACAAAGAAAAGAAGTCCACCTAAAGCGCTGCAGTCATTTACTCTGAGACACCACAGTTCTCCAGGAAACAAAGATGATCAGCCTTTGATATGCAGACCAGATAGGTGAATCATTTCTATTTCCTGATCCACCATATCAGCTGGGTATCATTGGACACGACTGGTATTATTTGGACTATTTTGAATATCAGCCAGACACACACAGATGAAGGATGATTGCGTAGAATTTTGAGATGAGCTAAGAAGTTTGAGTGAAGCAGCCTCCTTACCCATCACTTCCCTGTGCAGTAATGCCTTTTTCTTCCCTCTGTTGAATCAGAGAACCAAACCAAACCTAAAATCAAACCCCCTCCACCCCCACCCTCTCAGATTCAAATAGATTATATTTTTGATTTAGCAAAAGACATTTTAAACTCTGAAGTGCTGAAACCTAAATAGCCATCTTTGGGACATTTTACACAATATTGCATGTCCTGAATTAAACCTTTGTTAGGATGATCTAGTTGGTATTTATTTGCATTGTTTCCCATGCCTAGAGACTGAAAACATCTCAGGATTACTTATACTAAATATTTTATTTTTCCCTAGCAGGAAATATGTTACTTCAAATATGCATCCCTTCAAAACCTGTCAGGCTGTGAGAAGAGAATGCAAATTGATTTTCTATAGGTGTGGAGTCTCAAAAACAAAGCAGTAACAGACACATTTAAAGCTTCAGCACAAACACAAGAGATTGTATGAACACAGAGATTGATCTATTCTATTTTCTTTCATTAAACATGTTCCTTTAGGTCCCTTCTAGGAAAAATAATGTGGAGACTACTTTTGATGTGAAGTGAACATAATGAGGATTTTAGGCTTCACAGCCATAAATCTGGTATATCTGAAGAACAGTGTAATCAATTTTAAAACTTAAAAAAAAAATACTCCCATATTTCTTCAGTCAAAGTGTATTTATATAGCAGGAATGAATAAAAAAAGCTTCATTAACTTTGGTATAGATTTATTCCATGTCAGTTCTTTGAGAAATTTAGAGGAAAAACAGCAGTAAGGAGCACACCATCATTTCAGTTACAGATTACAGCTAGTTTTCTTAACCTGGGATTCAAATCAAAACATGTTTTCTTGTTAACTAAAGTGAGCTAATAAGACATATATGTCGCCAGTGAAAAAATGTTAGGGTTTTTTCTCACCAGCCAGCCCACAGGCAAAATGAGGTGTTTAGTCCTGCAGGCAGGAAAAGTGGATATATATTCTGAATTTTCCTCCAGACAAATACATTGTGTTTTCCTCCAGGTCTGATAAGCAATCCTTCTACAACTCCTTTTTCCATTCAGCCTGCTGTGTACAGTATATAAAACTAAGAGAAAACATTTTTTAGCATCTTTCTCTCATTTCATACTGTTATTTAAAGGAATACTATGATTGAAGTGCAGTAGCCTCACAATCTTCCCCAGCAACTTTGTCACCACATACTGTAAACAATATGTCAAAAAAAAAAAACTTTACAAACTTGTTCTGTTTACATTCTCTGTAACTGAAATGCAGATTACTACATATCCAAATTCAGAGTGCCGTTGCCAGAATCACTGACTTTATCATAGATTTATGCTTTATCTGCTGCAGTACCATAAGTTAAAAGTAATATAAATTAAATTTAATTTCAAAATAAATGACCACTAGACTTAAGTGTAGCATCAGACAGCATTGTAGCATCATTTTTCTATTTTATTGTCCTCCTCTTCAATGTCAAAAACTTTATTCCACATGGGTAAAAGAAAATCCCCTTTTGCCTCAGTCATGAACACTGAATTTGGGTTTTAATTTATTAGTTTGATAATCACAATCCACTTAAGGTATATAAGAATGCTACTCTCATATTTCACACCAGTTTAAATATGCCTCTGCAACTAAAAATATACATAAAAATGTATAAACCCCCTCAGCCCTTCACTTTTCATGTAAGTCTCTTCAGGCAGTCTAATATTCTCTTGAATTCCATATATAAGATCTCTAACTATAAAAAACCCCCTGAGATTAGTGCCAAAATAATATAGTCTAGTAAAAATTGGTGAAATTAACTTTCTGTATGAGGGGACGACAAAATCCACTCCTATTTGGAAAGGTTCAACCTGAGAACAGATATACCTTTAATCTAGAATGCTTTTGCTTTTTTTGCAACACTTGGAAAAGAAAAATATGTTTTGATTGGAGAGTAATACCTGTACAGACACTCTCTACTACCTTATGTCCTTGTTTTCCCCATCTTCTCTCCTATACATGGGCAAAACTAGAGAATGTCCAGACATTTTTTAATGACCCTGGATAAATCTTGTCTCTGAAGCTGTCAGACAATAGCAAGTTACTATGCACTTTCAGTAACAAGCTGTCTCCAACATTTTTTAATTCTGAATAGCTCATCTTCATTTAAATGCTATTTTAATCTAAACTCTTTTGCATAATCTTATGGGCTCACAAGACAGATGTTTCTTGTTCACACAACCAACTAATTACATGCAGACAACAAAAGTCCAAATTCAGAAATAGTCAGTGTGTATATGTAGGAAGCCTGTCCTTAGCACTTTCCCTCACTGTGATGTGGTTTGCATTTAATGTTGTATACCTGCTTAGAAGAATACATTCCCACATCAATATTTTTTTAATAGCTATTTATATGCCAAAGTTTTTTCAGACTGAAAAATTACTAGTTGAGTGGGTCATTCTTTTTCCCAGAAGTGATCTGCGGACGAATGTACAAAGATGCTCTCTATTATGAGATACACCCTGTGTTGATGGTCCATAATTTAAAGTTATTGAATCATGATGATTCCAATGACACACTGCTGATACCAATAACAGCAGAATAAGATAAAAATCCCTGTCCAAGGAAATAGATTTTTAATCTGATTTTGGACTGGTTTCATACGAGAAATATGATTTTGCTACCATACTGTTTGCCAGCAACACAGTCATAACAGTTCAAGTAATTTTGGTCACATTCAGCCAAATTATTCTTTCAAAGATGAGCAGTTAGGTGAAGGAAAGATGTTAAATTATCTAAGGCAAGGCTGGCAGAGCTGTCATGATATGTTCTACCTAATAGTGGCTGGCCAGAGAACCACTGTTGACATGCTGGTGACAGAGCTCTAGGAAAGCAAAATTGAGCTCCATGTTGTACAGTTAGAGCATCTTAGAAGATCTGTGCAATAGAAAGTCTTGGGAAAATGGGGCACACTGGATACATATCTGAAAGAAATGAAGCTTTTTCTGATCCAGAAGTGACTCTATGACCTGGGAGGGCTAAAATTTCTTCAGCTGAAGAAATCATGGGTGTTTAACATGTAGTTATACTTGAAAAGCTGAAAAATTTTTCACAGTAAAATTCCATTTAGACCTCTGAACATCTGACTGAATTTACATAAGACTTCTGAGAATTAGATTATAACAATACAAGAATACCAGCAGAATTATGTAAATTATTTTCTAAAGTTTTCTTTAGCATTCATTTTGGGTTACAGAAAGATACCTGCTAAGCACAATGATAGTTATTAGTGAGAGAAAAATGTTATTTGATTCTTATAGCAATAGATTCCCAAAGTGTTTTCCCTTCAAACATAAATATTAGTCTGGTGACTACACTGATGACAAGACACTGCCTCTTCTCTCCACTTTAAATAGGGGAATTTTTAAAATTATTCTGAAAATAACTCAGAATTTTAAAAAAAACTTTAAATGGAATGATTCTCTGTATCTTGAAGTAAAAATTCCAGCAAACCTTATTCAGGATAACCCGGACAAATAACAATTTGGCATGTGACAATTTTAGAACCATTTTGATACTCGAAACATGCAGTAAAATCTATGGCAAATATCCACATGTGATGCTCTTATTTTCTTCCCGCTGATGAAACCCAACTTTTTATGATAGTGTGCATCTGTTAATCTTAATTGAATACAAGGGGCAAAAAATCTGTCAGGTAGGTCTCCACAGTATCACCCCAGGCATGGAGAAGTCCTTGAAGTATAATGTATGTTAGACACTGAACGTGTAAAAGGTCAGAATCATTAAGCAAAACACTCTGTTTAGAAAAGTTTAGAAAAGTTTAGTTTAGAAAAGGTGATTCCTGGAGGCACTTCTGGTCTAAGAAAAAAGCCACTCATTTTTTAAAAAAAAAAGACTTCTCTGCTTTCTCAAGTTGATTTAAACTTCCCTAAAACACACAGTAATCAAGACTTGGAGCTGTTTCAACTGCCTTTTAAAGATTTTGGCTATCCATTTCATATCTTGGAAACTCCCCAGCTAAAGGCAAAAGCCTAATGAGTGTGGGTGCTTGCTGTCTTTCGATTTTATAGATATTGAACCCAGAAGGATTCCATTTCTCTCATGCTGCATTCACTAAGCATTTGCAACTACCCATTGTGTCCCTGTTCACATCTTTCAGCTGCTAATATAATCCTGAGCTGATGCTAAGCACTTGCATGCCTTTACCCACAGTGCAAAGTCAATTATTTTCTTGGATCCTCACAGGGCACATATGCTCTATTACAGTTTTGTGAGTTTACTTGCTCACATAAAGCTTAATACAGCAAGTTTTTTCTGCTTAAAGGTTGTGTATAAAATATCCCTAAAGAGTGACATTTTTGTTGAGTAGATGGGTGCTAGTACTAGACAGCTGTTTATGAGCACACGTTTAATGTCAGATGACTTTTAAAGGTGCCCGCCAACCCAATTCATTCTGTGATTCCATTACTCTATGAGATGTGTCAGAAAGCTGATTGAAGATATGAGACATTATCTCAAATACTTTGTCCAGACTGAATCAGAGCTGCTGGCAGTTAAGTGTCTGGATAGGAACAAAACTTGTGCAAGGCACACACAGAAGTCTGCTGACCAGCAAGCACGGAGCCTAGCAGCACCATCAAAGCTGAAATACAATTAACAAAAAATTGGGCAGAACTACATTTTCTTAAAAATTGAAACACACACAGAGCAAGGCTGAGATTCTAATTAAAATTTGCAATCAAATCCTACAATAATTTAGAATGAATGGGAATTTTAGCAGCTATCTGGTCCAGTCTCCAAGGTCCATGTTCTAAGGTCCCAGTTTGCTGCAAGGCCAATCAGGATGATTCAGCTGCAGCATCGGGGCCTTGAGTTTTGAAGATGTCCAAGGATGCAGTTTCCACAAGTCCTTTGGGCACCTATTCCAACATTTTGCTACCTCATCATGAAAAGCTAAATTCAAAATTTCATCTTCTGCAAGTGGAGATTAGGGACTTATACTAGGTCATTGTGTTAGTACTCCCTAAATTTCTCATATGTGGTTTTATTCACAGAAGGCACTAATTTCATGGTGGAACTCTGTGCCCACATTTTGCTACAGAGTCCTCTTTTTTCTGTGAAAATCTAACTTTCTCTACAGATACAAATTAGAAAGCATTTCTCATTATGAAAAGATTTCCTGGAGAAATAAACAGTGATATTGCTGTTCTATGCAATGGAAATAATATTTCTTTCAGTGGCTCCTTAAAGAACTATTTAAAAACCTCCACTGTGTCTGGAAAATAACTGCACAGTAATATTTGATGAAATTTTCTAGGACCTGTCTGAAACTTGATCTGCAGTACAAACAGTGGAAAGAATTTTTTTCTAAATTGCAGTTTGCTTTAATAATGTTAATTATTCAACTAAATTATTACTCATTTATTATCAGAAAATGGTATTTAAACAGAAGAAAAAAGCAGACACAGTGAACAGGGATTTTTTAAATTGTTTATGGCCTTTAAAAAATGTGTATGCCTTTGAATAAGACTAGCTAATGAATGTGTTCCATTTTGCACTCAGAAATATCAACAATAAATTCTTAGATCTACACTAATGATTCTGTATCTGTTACTTCAAAGATCAAATAAATAGTGGAAGATTCCTCTGACAGCAATTAGGTTTATTTATTTATGTATTTATTTATTAATAAACAGCACAGAAATTTTGGATACTCCTTAGCACATTTTATTGCAAAGTGAGTGGTATTTAGATATTTAATTTAATATTCAGCCATTATTTCTTCAACCTCCAAGCTGCCCAGGGAAGATCTTTATCTTAAAGAACTGCGTATAATATGAGGAGAAGCAGTTTCCTCACAATAACTATAATCCTTGGTTAGATTTACCAGCTGACACATGAAAATGATTTAAGGACTGAATTACTTCAGATTAAATCATTAAGTAGAATTGGTGTAATTACTTATAAATTGCTAGGGAATTCAAAATTTTAAAGTCTGCGAAACTCTATCAGTTATTTTTCTATATATTCTTTCTCTTCTATACATTCTTTGTCTTCCAAAGACATTTGTATCGATTGAAATCAAAGATTCTGTCTGCAGCTGAGATAATTTCACGGATTTCACATTCAATTTTTAGAAACCAGAATAAAGGTATCTTTTCAGAGGACAGCAAGGGGTAAGAAGTGTCAGACTTTTGACAGCTAGGATATTTATGAATTCAGGCATTTAGCTGTGGGTATTTGGGATTGGAAAATATGATTTTGACTGGCTGATAAATATAGAAATAAAAATCAATTCTTACTATTCCTTTGTTACCATGACAACTACAAAACTAGCAACAGTGAATTATATCATTGTAAGACCAAGAAATATTTTAATTGGTAGAGTTGATTCTAAATTATGCACGACTAATTAAGCAGCAAGACACTGGACAAGGGATCTTATTGTTGATTCCAGGATCCTTAGAAGAGGTAATGAGACCTGATATGGCCAAAAAATCAAAACCTGCTGTTCAGATGCTCTCTGGGGATGGCCATGCTGATAGCACTAGCTGGAATGAAAGAAAAGCCTGAGCTTAAAGCTCTGTGTGCACATGGCAGCTGAGTGACCTGAAAGGGGAACAGCAAATACTTGAGCCACTATCACAGAAATGGTTTGTGCTTGGGCACAAAAGGTGTTGCCTGCCAAATAAGATTAGCAAATCACAGAATCGTACAATAGTTTGGGTTGGAAAGGACCTTAAACATCATCTAGTTCCAACCCCCTGCCATGGGCAGGGGCACTTTTCACTAGACCAGGTTGCTCAAACCCCCATCCAACCTGGCCCCGAATAATTCCAGGGAATAAACAAAGATAAGTTATGTCTAACTTCAGAAATACTTGTCCTAACGTAATTAAAAGTATTTTCTAAAAAGAAATTAAATAGTTTCTGTATGTTAGGCAAGCTTCTGTCACAGCCACCAGCCACAAAGGAAAACTTTCAGCAATATGGCTTCATCTCTGTCATCTCCTATAACCTCTCTCTTTTGTCAGACCTGACTTGGCGCTACATGTGATCTCAATTCAGATCTGTATTCTCTACCTGTTCAATCTTTAGTTTCCACAGGATTCACTGAATATCAGTACTGCCTTTCTATGGGAAATTAAGTGAGCATGATTTTATTTGAGTTTGAGGACTAAAAAAAAAGGGGTTCAAAATTTCATATGAAGTGAAACAAAACAAAATGACAGAAGTTCTGAGCATTTGGTCTAGTAATTTTTGTGTTTGTAATTTTGTATACAATGTTAAGAAATCATAATCAAATATTTAACAAAAATAAAAACCAGAATATTTCCCCTTAAATATCAAATATTTAAATCTTGTTTAAATACTTATTACTTAAAATCTTGTTTAAATTCTTAAAAAAGCATTTTTTTCAGTGATTTTCACTTAATGAATCAAAAAAATCCCAAAATTTGGAAATAGAGGTATATGGCTTATAATTCTTAAAGCATACTCTGCAGTTTCCTATCTCCTGAAATAAGAAAACTCTGTATAAAATAGCATAATTATGTGCTTATTCTTATCTATTTCTTGTCAGACAGACCTTAGAGCAAAGAATGAGAGCATGTTTGGGTTCGGTTCTTTGAAAAGAAAATGAGAAAGAGACTCTTAAGAAAAGTAATGTGCTATAAGTATTGATAATTTACATCTCAAGAAGAAACCACTGGTCACTTCTTTACTGCAAGGGAGGACTTCTGTATCAAGTTTGAGTTGGCATAAAATATTGGTTTGACATAAAAGAAATAATTTAATTTTCCTTCACTAGAAAACTTTATTAAGTTTTTTTGTCTTGAGTGGAAGAGCCTAAAAATATTGAATTGGTTTAGCAAAACCAGCACAGCTTTAAGGGTAACTACATTTATATTTAGTTGTGTTAAAGCATTCTTTGCTAAGCAATTAGTTCTGTTCCCTTATATTGCAGTAGTTCACAGTCTCTGTCCACTGTTCCCAGTAATCCGAACCACCAATGAGTTTGCATCCTGATTTTTGAAAATAAATGAGGGGACAACAAAAGATTTTAAAGTTATTTTACTCAATTTTACTCCTTTTGCTGTGACAACCACCACTAAAGTCATACTGTCTTTGAAAAAAATATGATAATAATTCTCATTTTAATATTTTTAGTATGGCATTATCAAGCAGACTGCTCAGAACTTTGTTTAATCTTCTGGTAACAAAATCTTGTTGACTGTAAACAAAGCTATTTCAATAATGGGCATAATCTGTCCTTTGAGATTGTTGGAAATATATATAAAATGTATAAACCTTTGCATGCTGTTTTCAGCAGATAATCAACTTCTGTTGTAGGAGCACTCAGTGGAACATTTTTCTGATCTTTGGAAGATGTTCCTGATACCATGAAAACTACCTTGCCTTGTCCTCTTGATAGGATCTTGGACAAAATTACATATAAAGGCACTGGAAAAACTGCTAATTAGTGTATCATTATATCAAACATTCAGTAGGAGCAACCTACCTGTGACAAACAGTCAATTGATGCTGAATTTATTCACAGAGATGCAGAACCTAGTTTGAATTGTCTGCAGAAAAGGTGTCAGACAAGTAGTGCTGTAAATATTGAGGCCAATAAGAAGAAATGCATCCTTGCCACAAAGAAGGTAAAGACTATCCTGGACTGCATTAGGCAAAGTATTGCCAGCAGGTGGAAGGAGGTGATCCTTTGCCTATTTTTAGCACTGGCCAGTCCACACCTGTTGCCAGTTCTGAGATTCTCAGTTCAAGAGAGGCATGGACATGCTGGATAAAGCCCAGAGAAAGGCCACAAAGATGAGTAAGGGACTGGAGCATCTGACCCATGAGGAAAGGCTGAATGAGCTGAGACTGTTCAGTCTGGAAAGGAGAAGACTCAGGGGGATTTTGCTAATGTGCACAAATACCTGGTGGGAAGGAATGAAGTAGGGGGAAACTGGCTCTTTTCAGTGAACCCCAGGGACAAGACCAAAGATTAGGGGTTCAAAATGAAACACAGCAGGGCTTTCTGAACATGAGGAAGCACTATTTTACAGTGATGGGGACTGGGCTCTGACATAGGTTGCCATTACAGATTGTAGAGCCTCCATCCTTAAACACAGTAAAAACCCACCTGGACAAAGTCCAAGGCAACCAGCTGTGCTTGAGCAGGGGTCCTGCTTGAGTAGGGAGGTTTGAGCAGGTGACCTCAGAGGTTGCTCAGACTTTCTGTGATTGTTTGATTCAATGAAAGATTTGGCAAACTGTCTGGAAACCTTTAATGAAGTAGATGTCCCAGTAATGAAGTAGGAATCTACTATCCAAAATGTAATTGTTTTCTCTGTGTTCTCTAGTCTGATTTATGAGATGGAATAATTTTCCTTTTCCTCCTACTCTACTATTTAATGTCGTCAGTAACTCCAGAAATACTTGCTTCATGCAATGAATAAATAGGCCACACTGACCAAATATTTATGAACATTTATCCAGGCAATTGCTACCTCCACAGATTATCATAGTTTACTATGAAGTCATTCTGGCATAACACTGCAAGAACATTTCATCAGTGTGAGATGTAAAATGTAATAGCTCACTCAATCAACCATACTTTATTACATCTCCACTGTGTGGTTTGCACTAGTTTCAATTTGTTTTAATGGCCAATTGAAAACTTTGGCTTCATATCCTAGGACAATTTCCATTCACTTCCAGTAGGATGCTTCCTCCCAAAATACAGTTAGTTTTTTTAAAACTTATACTTCTGTGATAGCCTTCCCTGTTTTGATAAAATACTCTGGAGATAGCAAAAAAAGGCCATTTCATCCAAAACTTCCTCTTGCATGTCATTACCTGATGAGGCAATATCCTTGTTGGCTTGAAATAAATATATGTCAAATGTATTTTACTCAGGTTATAAAATCTGCTAAGGGGTGGTCTTTTTCCTGTTCGCCTTTTTCTTTTTTTCTTTTTTTTCTTTTTTCTTTTTTTTTTTTGGTTTTGGTTTGTTTCTGTTGGTTTTTTTTGAGAAGTCTAAGGAAGTAGGAGAAGGCAGAGGAAATTCCTGCTGGAGAACTGAATACGGGAGATACTCGAAGGTATTAATCTATGCAGCCTGTGTACTTCTCCATAAATTGTTTGTTGATGTACCAAGAACATCATATAGACACATCTGACAAAACTGAAATAAATACAACAGTGGGGATTCAAAAAAATACAAGAAAAATCCACAGAGAATTTGATTAAAATCAAAATTATCCAATCAATAACCATCCATCTTGTGAAGCTCTCCAACTGTTTTACACACTAAATATAGCATTTAGTGTGTGTAATGGTAATTTTTATCTCAGCATTGCATTAAAGTGCTGTATCTCCTCCATCACTGCCTCCTTATGCCAGTAAACTAAGTTATTCACATAGTCATGTGCCTTCTCTGAAAGGCTAAGGACATTCTTCAAGTTGGCTACATAATATTAAATCATATTTGCGATTTATTCATTGTGGTTTGTGTTGTTTTGTCTTTTTTTTTAATTTCTAGAATGCTTTATCAATATCAAACATGAATTCAGAGCATACCAGAGAAAACTAAGGCTAAAGATTGACCATTCATAATTATGTCTGGGGACTGGAATGACTTCTGAGGAAAGATTACGCACTTAATGAGATTGTTTTTTATTTTAACCACTGGCATTTCAGTTCATTTCAAGCCATAAAAATAAAAGATCAGTATTAATATAGATGCTAAAATATTTATTCGTCTTCCACAGTATCTGGGATATAAATACGTAAAAATTTACAGCAACATTTTTTCTAATTCTTGCGTGAATATAAATACATACTACTTTTTAGTAGTAAATTGTCACATTAATTTGGCCACTGTAAAATGAAACCATATTAATTTATTCTGCCTGTTACCTCTTCTTCCATTATTCAATAGAAAACATGTGCCTCAAATACTGAAGTGCCAAAATCACAAGTATTCTTTCACAGTATTAGGGAAACAAAGCAAAATAGATAATATTATTTTATTATATTATAATAGTGTTACTAGAACATTAGAATACCCCGATTCACTTCATTGTTGGGGTTTTCCTTATGGACATAATATTCTATGTATAGAAATAGAGAGCCCTAGTAGAACAGAAATGGCCTTCTCAGGGTCATTGAATTCCAGAAGTCATTTTCCACAAGGCTCCCAATACAGTTTTATCATGCAACCAAATCCCTTACTGCTCCATAAACCCATTGTTTATGTGAAAATACAAGGATAAACAACACCATAGAATAACAGAATGTCAGGTTGGAGGGAACCACAGTGGATCATCCGGTCCAAGTTCCCTGCACAAGCAGGGTCATCCCAGAGCCCATGGCACTGTGTCCAGGATTGTGTCCAGACAGTTCTTGTGTATCTCCACTAAGGGAGACTCCACAACCTCTTTGGGCAACCTGTTCCAATATGTGGTCACCTGCACAGTAAAAAAGTTCTTCCTCATATTCGGCTGGAACTTCCTGTGCATCAGTTTCTGTCTGTGTCCTCTTGTCCTATTGTTTGGTACCACCAAGAGAAACCTGGATCCATCCTCTTGGAATCGTTCAGATACTCATAGACATTGATGAGGTACCATCTCATTGTCTCTTCTTAACACTGAAAAGGCCCAGCTCCCTTAGCCTTTCCTCATAAAAGAAATGCTCCAGTCCCTTCGCCTGCTCCAAGGGCTGCAGGTCCCTTTCATACTGAGGAGCCCAGACTTGGACACAGCACTCCATAAGCAGCCTCACCAGAGCTGAGTAGAGGGGCAAGATCACCTCCTCTGACTTGCTGGCTCTTCCTAATGCACCCAGGATGCCATTGGCCTTCTTGACCACATGGGCGCACTGCTGGCTCATGGACAGCTTGTTGTCCACCAGGACCCCCAGGTCTTTCTCTGGAGAGCTGCTTCCCAGCAGGTCAGCCCCCAGCCTGTGCTGGTGCCTAAGGTTATTCGTCCTCAGGGGCAGGACCCTGCATTTGTCTATTTTGAACTTCAGAAGGTTCCTCTCTGCCCCTCTCTCCATTCTGTCAAGGTTCTTCTGAAGGGCTGCAGAGCCCTCTGGGGTATTGACCACTCCTCCCAACTTCGTGTCAAACTTGTTGAGCAGGCACTCTGTGCTTTCATCCAAGTCATTGATAAGTTAAATAACACTGGGCCCAGTATTGAACCTTGGGTGATACCACTAGCAACAGATCTCCAACCAAACATTGTGCCACTAGCAACGACAATCTGGGATCTGCCATTCATCCAGTTCTCAATCCACCTCACTGTCCGTTCATGCAATCAATACTTCTTGAGTTTGTCTATGAGGATGTTATGACAGTGTCGAAAGCCTTGCTGAAGTTAAGGTACACAATATCCATTGCTCTCCCATCATCCATCCAGGTAGTTGTTTCATCATAGAAGGCCATCAAGGGTTGGTCAAGCATGGTTTACCTTTATTGAATCCATGCTGCGTACTGCTAATCATCTTCTTGTCAGCCATGTGCATAGAGATTACGTCCAGAATGAGGCACTTCATCGCCTTTCCACGGATTGAGATGAGGCTGACTGGCCTGTAGTTCCCTAGGTCCTCCTTCTTGCCCTTGTTGAAGTCCAACATGACATTTGCTTTATTCCAGTCCTCAAGCACCTTTTCTGATCTCCACAACCTTTCAAAAATGATCATGAGTAGCCTCGCTGTGGTGTCTGCCAGGTCTCTCAGCACTCATGGATACATCCCATTAGGGCCTTGTGGATGTCAAGTTTCCCTGGGTGTTCTCTAACCCAATCCTCCTTGACCAAGGGAAAGTCTCCATTCAACATTCCTTTACCTTGGTCTTCTGAGTGAGAGATTCCTGAGGGCTGGTCTTGTCAGTGAGGACCAATGCTAAGAAGGCTTTCAGTACCTCTGCCTCCTCCATGTCCTCTGTTACCAGGGTCACCCCTCCTTTTAGTAATGGGCCCACATTATTTTTGTTTTCCTTTTGTTATTGATATATTTGAAGAATACACAATGAAATGGGCTACTGGAGATCCTACAGAGACCAATAATTTCATTCTGCTCACAAACATCAGTGTTGGAGGAGCAGTCCTTTTTCTTAGTAACATTTTACACCTTCTGCTGCCTATAGTTGTTTGTCTCTGCCCTCACATGTCTGTTCAGCAGATGTCATTTTTGCAATGTCTTGTGCTGGAATAAAAATATCCAAGAAATATGAAAGGAATAAAGCTCACTGTCTTTTTATTATAATTACTACAATGTACAGGTATACTTTTAATTTTGAAAAGAAATTATCTCACATATGATTAAGTTATATTTCCAAACTCTGTTTGCTTTTAGGATCATAGTACTTATTTTATGTTTAAAGCTGTCAAAGGACCTCTATTTTTATTTAGGGTGCTTTTTGTGCAGTTGGCTTCCTTGTATTACTTCTGAAGAGATGATTGTCATCTCTTCATTCTATGAAATTGTAAACCCTTTTTAAAACCATAATAGAGGTATGTTATTTATTGTTATCACTCTATTTTTGAAAAAAAAGTCTTGTTTTGAGGAAAATGTAGCTGAACAAATTAATTTCTTCAGTCAATATAACAAAGGAGTCAATTTGCAAAACTGTACACTCCATCAGCCCAAAGGAAAGTTGACTCTACTTCAGTTCTTCTCTCTGAAGTCAATTACAAACATGACTGTAATTATGAGTCTGTTGAAGATATGCCAGAGGTTCTCTTACAGCTTTTGCAACAAACTACTGGCATATATGCTTTCTTATGGTACTTTGGAAGTGATTTAACATACTTGTTCTTCTTTACATTTTACTTCATCCCAATAATAACGGTATCAAGTAAATGACAATAAATTTAAATTATTACCTCAGTTTCAACCAGTGAGAATTAATCTATTATATTTAATGCTACAATCATACCTTTGACTATAACTTTATTCATTTCACAATATTATCCTGGCAAATGAAAAGTTTCAACAGTTGCCAATCTAATTCTTTTGATGTACAAAGTAATTATTATCGATTTCTTATTTGTAGAGCACTATCAGTGTAGAGCTAATTTCCTTTAGACTAGCAAATTGCTGCTAATAATCTTAAGAAGACAAAACCTTCAGGAAATGTACTAGAAATTAATCTAGTGTGCATAAACCTACAGCATAGAACAGGGATATATTTGTGAAATTAAGTAAACCTCCCGCTAGTAGAAAGAATCAATATCTGGTTATGTTCTTTCTCCTGGTCTCTATTTTTTCCCTCAGCATTTAAATCTCTGAGATACTTCAAATGTAAAACTCTTTCTCTGATACCTTATGTATGTATACTAAGCTTTGTAAATATTCCCTTCGATGTGAGCCTTTCAGTTTCCCCAGTCATTCTGCTGTTTCTCTGAGATTCCCTCCCTACTACATTCTTTATGACATTACTGACTTTAAGAATGAGTAAGGATTTTAGCGGAGTATGCTCTGAAGAGGAAGCAGACTGCTTTTTATGTCACAGCTGTAGTTCAGTGGCTCATTCCCTCTAAAATAAATATTACAAAGGCAGTGATCATTGTTCATGATTACTCTTCTTTTGACCATCCCTGCTATTTGGTAGGAGAGTTTGTTATGCTTCAGCAGAAATATCTATTTTTGTTTTTTCAAAAACGAAGCTAAAATGTCTGATAAGTAGAATATAAACTTCTGAGAATTCCCTCGCTATAAAAGGCTGTTAAAATTCCCATATTTTGTCTTAATATTTTTAATTTTTAAACATTATTAGCAGGTTCTTAAGCCTCACATATCCCCAAAAGAATGAGGTCCATGTATTTAAACACTTTGCAATCCTTTAAAATTATGTATGACAATTCCAGAGGAAATAGAGAGCTTTAGAGAATCTGAGGTATAGCAAATAATGGCTGTCAAGGCCTAATAAAACACCTTTTCCTAAGCAGGTGGCTGCAATCTCTGAACCTCTGCTTCTGCTCCTTGGGAATCTTTTAATGGCTTCTGTGAGAAAGACCATGATACAATCTGTTCAAAATAACTGAAAAAAATACCTGGCATATTTATTTATTTCTCTGAGTAAAACAATAGCAATACTTTCGTTTCCTAAAATAAATGGTATTATATTTGCACATTTAAATAATAGTCACTATACTTGTTTGATCATATGATTTCCTCAATGTTATCAAACTGCCATTGCAGTCATTTTTTGGAGACACGTTCAAAGAACCTACTGCACAGAAAATTATACTAATAAAAATCCCAAAATATAGACTCTCGAGCTATGTTACTATGCTCCAGCAATTGTCAGGGCAACAGTAATAAAGAGAATGCTAGTTTGATGAAATGTCCACAAGAACATTCTACATTTAATTCTATTAATTTGCATTGCTGCTTCACTGGTATGCTCCTGTAAGATAATTAATTTGAATAGTGGTATTGAATGCCATTTACATCTGGACATGATCATAACAATAATAGTGAAAAGTGCTTTTGAGTGAGCTTATTGTCAAGAGGCTAACAGGATATTCCAAAGCCACTATCTGTATTTTATTAGTCAAGGTTATCAACTCAATCACTATGAAATGCTAAGACCTCTAAGATCTTTTTGCCCTCAAAATCTTTCAGTGCTCTTCAGTTGGACCAGAGGATTAAGGATGACATTCCTGCTGCATCACAGAAATGAAAAAAAATGTTATTGTTACCCCTGTTATTGTTGTAACACAGGTGAGTTGTTATCTTATGCAATGACAGAGGAAGAATTTGGTAATCAGGGTGTGGATGTCCTCACATGTATATATATTATCCTAACTATGATTGTGATGGAAGAATAGACACTGTTCACACACAAGGGTTTTCTGTATTTGTTCTAACTATACTTTCATTTTATACTTTCAATTTTATTTGTTTGCAATATCTCTTAATTTCTTAAAAATATTCTAGTTGCCATGTCTTCTTCTGGATTAAATGTCATTGCTTTATTTCAGGTTTGCACTGAAATGGAGATAGTGGTGATTATGAAATTCCCAATAACACCTGAACAAAATAAAAAATGAAATATACTAACATGAAATACACTAATACAAACACAAATAGGAAATATTAGTATGAAATTATAGTTAGCATTAAAACACTTTTCATCTCTTACATCAATAATTCCCTCCATACTAAATATAACATTGAACTGGAACCAATTGAATACTTTTTAGATCCTCCCATACAAGTTTAGGAAAGAAAATGAAGAGTGAATTTTCCAGATATGTAATTTAGAAGTTTTGTATTTTCAATGTAAACCTCTGTGGATCCAAAATTGAGTGTCAGTTGATGAAAAATTACATTTACAATGAAATTTTGAAGATTCACAGCAGCAGTTTCAAAGGAGAAGAATAAGGCACCTCATTGTTAAGCATTCTTGAAAATGTGGGGTGTGATATGACTAGAAAGGAGTCTTCAAATGTGAAGATGCAATAGTCAGTTTTTGCCCACAATAAATCCGTCTCATTTTTCATTGATTATGAACTATCACTGTCCATGTTTCAATCGTGAAAACAAATAAATATGGAAACATTTGCCTTCCACAGCGAATTAATACTCACCTAAATTTTCAAAGTCCTACAGGCATTAGGAGTCTCCTAGTCACTGAATTTTGCAGAAGTTGAAAACTCTTCTCATTTAGGTGTCTCCCTCCATTAGCATCCCTCAAAAAACTGGAATGTATTTTCCATTTTGATTGCTTGATTGCTGTTTGCATACAGACATATGATGTGGGAGATCATTTTACAAAGTAGAGTTACTTGAATATATGGGAAAAAACCGTACAACTCTGGAACATTTTAAAGCACACTCAGACATCTCAAGCTGCCACTTCTGTGTCTCACATAGTTTTGTTTGCAGTCAGCAGAGTATCACTGATGCATTTTGTTGTAAAACACTGACATAAGTGATGTTTGAGGTGCTTTGTATTAGCAGCATTTTCTTCCAATTTCCTATGACCACAACGCTGTAGATTCCCCAATATCAATAACCCATGTGAATACTGCAGAGGATCCGCTATAGATTCTATATTCAAATCCAATTATCAGGACTCAGCAGAGGTGAGATGTGTCCCCTGGGGGAAGGTAACCAGCTGTGTACCCTCCATTAAACCACTGCAGATGCAGTTTTGGCATTTTCCTTTCAACTTCTTTGACTGATGTTTATGTCTCCACATCTGCTGCAGGCTGACCTATACCACTAAGCCAGCAGAGCTCAAGTGAACAGAATCACATATCTGAGACCTAACTGCTCAAATCAACATGGTTACAACATGACACAGCCTCTGAATTATAAATTCACTGGGATTAAAGAAAACAAACAAAAAAAGAAATCACTCAAAGTACAACTCCTTTGTGTTTTACATGCAGCACAGAAAATGTTTATACTTTAATTTAAATTCTACTGAAAAATGTCCCATAGATTTAAAAGATAAATCTCTTGATTTACAAGCATTTGTTCCCACATTAAAGTATCACCTCAAAAGACAAAGGAAGATGCTTTTAGAATGAACTGGACAGATAATGTAATAATTTTCTCAACTAGTGAGTTTCATCATTCTCCAAAGTGATATAATCATCAGATTTTTTCATATACTATACTTATTGCATACATGCAAACAAAAAGCATATTTTTCATTTACATGCTTTGTGTCTCTTCAGATAATGACAACATTGTGGAACTAATTCTGTGAGATGGATAAAAAAATTTAGTGCTATTTACAGTTGTTACCCAGGATTGCTCTCTTTGAAATAGTCCTGATTAGTCCAAGGCAGAATGAAAAATTGCAATCCAGATATGTTTTATGGAAGTGAATGCAAAATAAATTTGTATTATAATCTGTATTAATGCAAGGTTTTTATCTTTCAGACATCTTTCAGATACCTTAAGCTTTCTATGTCTACAGAAAAACACTTTACAGAAGATTTTCTTTCATATTTTTTCATGCATTTAATATAAGACAGCTATGGCAATCTAATCTTCACAATCTTATAACCAATACATTTGTTATATAGTAGCTAGAACTAAAGCAAGATGATTTCTCCTTCAGTTCTTAAGCTGCAGGTAGGAGGCTTAAGGACAAATGTGAAGCAAGAACATTTTTCTCCAACACTTGTTATTTGAGCCAACTGGGCTTGAATCATGGGTGTTGTATCCTCTATCAAAAATAGAAGTTCTACTTTTTAATATTTTGTTCCAAAAAATACTAGAACGGTCTCTAGCTTTTAGGCATCTGTAAGCAAAGTCCCTGCTGGTCATAGAAAGACTGGTACGTTCCATATCCAGTACATTCCTGAAGTTTTTTTCCTGCTTATATCTGGTTTTCACTGAAACAGGATGACTTTTCATCTATGATTTTAGTTGGTTTTCTCATAATGAAAGCTAGATGATTCCAATATTCATTACTGCTATACCATAGTTCACAACTGTAATATTTACAAACCTAAAAATGATTCCAGATTTCATCTGTTTTATCTCCTTTTCACTATAGGATTGTATCCTATTCGCACATTTGATGAAGGTTATTGTGCAAAAACAATGAGGCAGATGACTCTGTTGCTATCATGAAATAAGACTAGATTCCTCCAAAGAGGCCATTTCCACTAATGGATATAGACTTTCAACACATAATAACCAGGACGTGAGACTAGGCAAACCAATAAATGCAATGATTTCTTCCAAAGACCCATCATCATATCATCGACTTTCAGATATTTGGCTCTGTCAGCTCATTTAGTTCTCAGAGCCTCCAGAAATCTCCCATGTATACATAAGGCCTCTGAGAGTCCTTAGAAGATGGTCTTTTGGACCTAGCAGAACTTGTTGGGATGCTTTATGTAAGCCAAGGTGTTTTGGTGGACATTTCTCACCCGACATAATTTTTTTTACAAGTAATTTTTATCTATGTTCCAGTACATTATATTATTTTGTACCCAAAACAAGGCCTTTGAGAGGACTACATATCATAGAGCCTAGCAGGTTTTGAACATACACTGGACTGGGAGGAACAGAAAATTAGGGAAATATCGATAACCCAAGTTCCATTCCCAATTTTCACTGTTTCCTTAATGTGGAATTGGAACTTAGAACTTTAACTGGAAAATGAAAGTGTCATTGTGTGACCAGTCACTAAACTGAGTACTTATTCCTAACTATGAGCCAGGGGCAATTGACGCTTTTATGAAGACAGACAAATCTAAATCAGGGGTTTTTTCTGAGCTTAGCAGAAATTTTCCCAGATAGTTCTTGAAATGAAAATTGGATGAGTTTTGTGTGTTCATCTTGTACTGCTAAAATGCAGTTGATATTGTTGAATTCATCTGCACCTTTTAATACACACAATTTTACTGTAAGTTTGAACTCTCATATCTAATTAGCCAAACAACAAAGATGGATGAAAGCTTTCATGGAGATCTTTCTGTATCAGAGAAGGTAACTAATATAAAGACCAAAATAGCATCCTGGCCTTCATTCAGCTCTTTAATTCATAAATAATACCTGATGGCTAAATAGATAAATACAACAAAAACAATGATAAAAAGAAACAGACTGTGTATTCAGGCAGCTAAAACACTAATAGTCTTGGCTCGGGCAAGCTGGCACTGAGGACAAAAAATAAAGCTAATAAATCTTAAACAGCAGATGTCCAAGCAATTATGGATAAAGAAGCTTTGACCTTGAGAGATGTGCAAGGTACACATGTGCTTGGGACTCTCTACAATTCCTTCAATCACATGCCTCTTTCTAAAGTTTTTAAAAACACAGAGATAGAAAATATTCTTAGTAGAAAGAATTGAGAAACAGATAAATTTGATTTCATGTTCAGTTAATACAGTCAAGTGTGCAAGAAATTATCCTGATAAACAGATTATGCTGTCCTTGGATGTGAAATTGTTAAAATGAAAATGTGAAGATTACTCAAGTATAGAAGAAATCCATCCATTACACGTAGCTAAAGAAAACAGTAGAACACCTTGTCATCAGAAGTTAGTACCAGAATTCAAAACCAGTGCACTGAGATCAATAATCTTTCACCTTTCTCTGAAGAATATATGCACAAGCATTTCCATACACATTTGTCTGAATTGACAAATTGCTCTCATATTTAGCAAAGTAATAGAGACAGAGAAATGAAGAATTAGTACTACCTCAAAAAAAATAAAAATGAAGAATTAGTACTACCTCAAAAAAAAAAAAACAAAAAAAAAACCCACAAATTGATGATTAGTCCATTCATCACAGCAAGGTCTAAAACAACAATTTAAGAAAATGTTTGGTCTAAGCAGAAAGCAGCCTGCATCACACAGATCAGCATATATTGTTGGACTTCCTGTACTAATACTGCAGACCATCATTTCCTAAATCAATTCCATTCTAAAATACAGAATAATAAAAATGTAAAATATGGTTTATGAGATGCAGCAACGTCTCTTCCTTCTGATCTTCTGATAGTGTAGGTATTAGCAATGGCTTAAAATGTAGAGTTGTGTAAACAGAAATCCTATACAAACTGTAGTGTTTCACTTACTACAATTTCAGAAGAGAAAGAGACAAATCATTAGGTTGTTTTAAAGATATATTTAGGGTGAGACTCATGTGTCCTAAGTTCTAGTAACTAAACTTTGGTTCTGTCTAGTCCTACAGAAGTAGCAGGCTGATATAACTCACCTCCCGGTCAGTACCTATTTCTCTTGCTTAGCTGTGAAACCAAGAGTGATTGTCTTAAGATTTGACATTATTCTTTGATAAATTTCCATAATGCATTGAAAGGTTTCTACCTTGATCAACCTATTTTTTAAAATTCATTTTAGGCAAAAAAAGTATAACGATACAAAATGGAAAAAACACGGTCACTTAGAGAATGCTCAATCACAATAGACATATCTATATTTTCCAAAGCAGATATTCATCATTACTCTGCCACATTTTACAGTGAATAGAAGTCCTCCATCTTCATAGATTTCTTACAAAATAGAAGCCATGATTGATTTCATAAAACCTCTGAAACAGAAGTACTTCTTATTTAATTAAAAATAATAGGAAACAATACATGAAATATGTCTATCTGAACAGTCATTCTTATATCATCTATTTTCTTGGTAGCATGAATGTAGTGTAGAAAAGGGGTGTTTTTATATTCCACTCATCCAGTATAGATTTGTGTTTCTGACAGCTGTTAAACAATTGCTAAACTACATGCAATTTTAAAAATATCTTCTCTACTGTTAAAAATGCACCATTCTAATTTTCACATAATGCTGATATCTTCATTAGAAAGAGTTATTTAGTTAGCTATTGGTATTGCGACAGCATTTCCACAAATAGATGCATAATTTCACTGCTAGATCCATATGATTCATGAGCTTATGAAGGATGTTATTTCCTCAGAACTGCATATAAAATGGATCAAAAATAAAAGGCACCTCTGAGGTCATCTCTGACTATAACTATGTTTGCATTAAACTTAGCATGCCTTATTGTTGTTGATGTAGTCATTTCATAAAATTAAATAATTTTCTACTAAAATATATTTCTAGTCTCATAGATTTTTTTCCTAAATAAAAAACACAACTTTTAATTTTTCTTTTCAGTAAGATGCTTAGGTTTTTTTTTTTTATGCACTGTAAATTCATCACCTTTTATCTTTTACCTTTACAGATATATCACTCTGTGCTTAGACCTACTGATCTTTATCTTTTTTCCTTCTAAAAACAGATAGTTTCCATTTTTGTTTTCGCAGTGACTGTGCACCATAGTTCCAGCACAGGCATGCTTAATGAGCTCCAGATTTGACTTTCTGGTTATTGGTGTCAAAGTAGCCACATCTATCTTCCTTGCCTCTTACCTAGAGACAGTAAAATAACAAAATAATTCAGTCTTATCATACTTTTCAGAGACGCAATACAAATTTATATAGGATGAAATATTTTTTTCTCTGTTGATGCAGTAAGTCTGTTTTCTTGGTGGGCATATAAAGAATTTGTGCCTAAAAAGTATTTAGGCTGTTTTTCTGAGATTATTTGATCTTTTTACCCTTGAGCCACCTATAACTTCTGACTTGGAAAAATGTAAAGAGGGACAGAATTGCCTTCTCACATGAGTGTTCCTGTAACTGGAACCTGTAACCAAGCTCAGGTAGAGTAATGAGGTCTTCTTTTGTCACTTGAAAGGTTTTGTTCCTTTCATGAATCATTCTCCCTGACTATAGTAAACGGTCATCAAAGGTTACAACAGAAAGGCAGTTTACAATCTTGTCATGCTAGAAAACATTTCATGGATTTCATGCTAACAGCATGTCAGAACTGACCTCAATATTGTCCTGAATAAATCTGACTATAATTTCTGTAAATACTCCTGAGTTGAGATAAAGTTGGGAATGCAGACAAGAGCCATGCATGAGGTGAGATAGTTTGACTTGGTAAGAATTAGCAATGAATGGACCAAGAGGGGAAATCCTGGATTCAGATGATAGCACATCAACACTGAGGATCTCTCTTCCAAAGAGCAGAGAAGGTTATCTCTGTCCACCCAGTAGTGATTGCAAGGCAGGCAAAATATCACTGTTAACACATTGACGGGATATAAATAATTGCTTCATACATTTAAACTCTGTATATCGAGCTTACAAATTCTCTTTGCAAATGGTGAGAAGTTCTTGAATACAGTAACTCAGAGAGGAAATATTACATACCCACTTGTGTCTGTGAGAATGTGGTTCAGGGTCACAGGAGATACAGCTTTATCATAGGCAGTGCACCTGACTCCTTTGTGCTGCATGAAAAAAACTGTTTGAAGTATCTCTATAAATCAAATAGACAAACCAAGGATATTAACGCAGTTCTAGGGAGAGGTGTGGGGCGGGTGGAACTTCTGCTTACACCAGGAGCGTCTTGGAAGCTCCAGAAGATGCCACTGGCCAGTAAAGCCAGGTACTGTGCAGATAATTCTGTCCCTTTCCTCAGGCAGTGCTCTGGCAGGTATCCACCTCCCCCCAGCTAGATGGCTCGTGCAGTACCAGGGTTATCAGAGGGCTCAGTTGCATGGAGTTCCAGAACATTTATTTCCTGAAGGGGTCCAGAGGCGAAAGAGGCCGAATGGCCTTGGGAGACCCTTGTTATAGGGTCTGCCCAGGGGGCAAGGGGCACAGGGGAGGAGAGGGAGGCGGGGGGATACAGAAGGAGCAAGGGATAGGGTCAGGAGACAGGTTACGGTTAACCAATATAGGAGAATTAACATATCCAGGTAAGGCAACTCAGGGAGAAACCATTTCGCTTTCCAGGGGGTGGTTCCATACAGCGGAGTTATCCCACCAATGTCCCAGGGTGGGCTCAGGTACCCCAACAGGATATGGGTCTATAGAATGCCTTATAAATAAGTTAGTAGAAGAATCTATTCCACATATTAAAAAAGAGTCTGGTTTTCTACCTTCATATTGATTCGAAGTGTTTTTCTGGCTCACATGGCAAGAGTTGGTAGACCCTTTCTGCTGCCAGAATTAATGCTTTTCTTCTGACCGTGTACATATGGGAAGCCCAAGGATTCAGAAAGAATCACAAGAAATTAATTAGTATACTAATAAAACTAACTCCACCCTCATCATGATTATTCTGCCCAAGTCGTCTAGCTTTGTGAAAGTCTTTCTGCAGGAAAATAAAAGTCAGACCCAACATAATTTCACACTGAGTATTAGTTGGCTGTTCTCATTAAGAAGGCTGCTTCATTCAAGCTAAAACAAAACACTAACAAAACTCTAGTGAACCCAAAAGGAGTTACTTCCTTTACAGACTTAAGCACACAGTGTTCTGGATGATGTGATTTCTAAAGCAGTTAGGATTTCCTGTTAGGGCACATTCTGAAACAAAGTGAAGGAAAAGCTGTTCCTCCCCTTGACAATATTAGATTTGGAGAGAAAGAAATACTTGGGGTGATACTGAAGGAGGGGGAGTTGGGATTTTATTTGTTTGGGGTTTTTTTATAAGTTAACTCTTTTTTAAACCTTTAAAACATTTTGATAAAAACTGAAAATTGAAATTATTTTGTTTAGATTTCAGAGATGTAAAAGTATTAGGTGTCTGCCAAAGAGTGGGCTCTAGTTGCCAAAGTTTGGATTCCCTAGTGAAAGAAAGACATTTAAATATTGGATCATTACTGAATACAGTGGTACAACTACATTAATCTAACTTAAATTTTGCATTTTCTGTTTACAGATATCTTAACACTTCAATTTGTCTTACAACTTAAAATCAATATCTAGAACATCAAAACAAAATACAAAATTGTGCATGCAAAAAACAAAAGCACTAACATATTCAATACTCCCTATTTGCAGCACCTTCTCCAAGAAGCAGACAGAAACCCCTAAGGCGTGATAGCCTGCTCTATCATGGGGGATACTGTAAAATGTTGTGTTTATATATGCTTCAATCAACAAACGTTTTCTTAATGCTTTGCAATTTCTCACATTGCTGTGAGAAATGTCTCAACAAGGAATTTTACAAAACATTCTTGTTTACCTCATATCAGCCGACTACTTATAAGTAATATTTTATAATAACATACTAGAGATTTGGATTTACATTCCTCATGTGGGCTCATTTTATGGGATAGATAGTGACAGGAGAAGCTGTAGAAGAAAAACTTTGAATAGATTTGCTAAGATCCACCATCTCCCTGACAGAATGTGGCCTCATTAAGGTTTTCAGTAGCTGAGAGAAAAGCACCAAATACCCTACTGTAACAGAACCTCATAGTCATTTTCCTGAGTCTCTTTAGAGATGTCTTCTTTAAAAGTTACATATTTTTGTACATCTTTTATGCTCCTATCTGTGTCATAACTTGACATGTTCTTCCCACCACAGGGCAGAACACACCTGCTGATCCCACATATGAAAATGCACAGTCATTCCTCATACCCCAGTGATTCCACTCTATTTTCATTTGGAGACATGACATCTTTCAGATGTATTTGCAGATATTTTTGAAGATAAATTATGGGTTGTCTATTTACTGGACACATTTATCTGACCTTCTGATATCGTGTAAAGAATATCTTCCCACCATATCGGACCACCATTATTCAGCTCTGCTTAGCCCTGTAACACTCTTTTAATAACTCTATTTACTTTTGCATGTGGGCTGTATTGGTAGTAAAGGCCAGTTAATTCCAGACCTTTTTTTTTCCCCTAGGCTGTCCACAAGAGCCTAAATTTTGACTTCCTTCTCTAAATGCTGTTCAGAGTGCCTGTCATCCAGTTGTACAATTTCTACCAGCCCTCACCACTAGGAGTGTTTGAAATAGCAACTGATTGGCTGCTGCAGGACTGAAGAGGATAGTTTTTATGTGTCTCTCTGAGTTCCAGAGATTCCAGAGTACAAACAGGAATTTAAACTTTACTGTAGCTGCACAAAGTTATGCATTTCAGCTCAATTAAAGGATAACTGGACTCTCTTAGTGGCAAAATAAAACAAAATAATGAGGAAAAATGTGAAAGTAGACTGTGTTGTCTTGGGCACAATCTGAAATATAGATTGTGGATTTTTAAAAGTTATTGTATGTTTTTTGAAGAACCTAAATACACAGAAGTTATCACTGAAATATACAATTTATGTGAAATAACTGTCTAACCTCATAGTAATGTCTAAAAATGCCTATACATATTTTGCCAAAATACTTTACCTGTAGAATCTCTAATTTCTGTTTTAGCTTTTGAGTTTAACATTACTTTCTATATTAAAAATTAAGGGGAAAAAGTGGCTAAAGCTAAGAGATAACCTGTTTTTATGGGGGAGAAACTGTTATCTTCAGCTTTCTTAATGTGACAAAAGGAAAAACAAGCCACTTTTTTCACAGATAGTTTGTTATGAATCCTTTTGAATCTGTCTTGGAGTAGTTCTATTCTCCAAAATCACTGGAATGACTCTGCATAATCTTAACCTACCATTGCTTAACTATTTAGAATTAAAGCTTTCTGAAAGAAATAGATGAATGAGCATCTGTTTCCCAAGAACATTTAACATTGCAACAGGAAAAAATTACAGTGAGAGTAATCAGTTATATATAATACTCAGCAACAGAAAAATACCTGTGATGTGAAGGTATCACTCCAAAAATCATTATACAATATAATTGCAATGTTTAAACTTTCTGGACAAGAAATCCTCTGTATAGAGCCCCACTGAGTTCTGCTAAGGAAGCTCTTGTTTGTTTGATTTTGTTAGTCCAATCTAAAACATTTTCCAGATGTTTTATCAGTGAAAAAGTTTCTTTCTAGTGTACAGAATGCTGTTTCTAAAGACTTGTTTTTAAGTGTTTTTTACCATCCCCCAGATTCTTTTCAAAATCTATTAATATTTCCTAACATAACACATGTCATCTTTTCTTGAAATTTTACACTTGTCAATTACAGTGAAGCAATCAACTGAAAAATCTCCAAGGATGGAGACTACACAGCCTTTCTTGGCTAGGTGTGACAGTGCTTGGTCAACCTTATAGTGAAAAAGTGTTTCCAGGTGTTCAGAAGGAACTTCCTGTTTTCCTTGAAGTCCCCATTGCCTCTGGTCCTGCCACTGAGCACCACTGTAAAGATTCTGGTTCCCTCTTCTTAAACTCTCTCTTCAGGTATTTATATGTGTGCTCAAATAGGCTCCCATGGCTAAGGAAACAAAAGCCCTATTGCCAACACTTGCACCACAACCAATTGCTGATCTTCAGTATCACCACTTTGCTTCTTACACTCTTTTCTCTCACCAGAGGATGGAGGGGAACACCACCTGGACCCCTCTGCCCATGACTAGCACCAATTGAATAGTTGATTTGCCCTCCCTAATCAGGGGGACACTGCAGCAAAGACCTCAGGTACCATGGGTCAATGGCAGCAGGCATTCTTGTCAGAAGCTTCTAGAGCTTCCTGATGTCCACACTTACTGAGATGCCATGTAGGGCAGGCAAAGCTACAGGCAGAAAAAGCAAGGAAGAAAGTGTTTCGAATTCTCTAAAGAAAAGCCTAAATTTGAGTCAGTTCTAGATAAATCTATATTAGTGGAAGTAAAGAACAATTACCACTTTTATATGAGCAGATTTTTTAAACCACAAAAAACTGTTTCTATGGGAAAATATTTTAGTTCACAGCATCTCTGCGAAAAAGATTTTGTTTTGTTCAAAAGTTATTTAGAAATCTTTTGTGCTTATCTTGTACTCAGATAATCATCCCAAGTTCTTACATTGAGTTCTATTTTGGAGCCACTGAAATGGCTTTGGAGCTATGTGAATATAATGGAAGCAGACGGGGACATGCTTTCAATGTCAATCTCTTCCAGTCATACTCTGTATAGAATTTGGCATTTTTTTCTGTAGTACAACAAGGATAAAAAAATCTGTGTCTGATTTCACAGAGTAATGTTAAGGTTACATTTGGACAAATGTAATAAAATACTGTTATTTTAGATTCTGGGACAATTTTGAAGGTTCTCTTTCTCCACTGTTGACAAAATAATTACATAGTTTGTTAAAACTGTTCACGATAAAAAGTACTCTTTAATATCTTAGACAATACCTGGTGCAGTTCATTCTTCTTCATTTGTGTTCCTGTTGCAGAATTCAAGTGTCTTGTTGTTCGACAGTCACGACAATATTGCTGCACCTGAAGGGGTGGTGAAGGTCGAGAGATTTCTTGTGCCTTTAGGTAAGAGCCAGGAGGGACTAAGAGCTGGAGAATGCAAGCTGCCAGAAGAGAAAGAACAGCACTGGCAAGAGTTCTCAGGGTTCTGATTCATTCCTTCAGTCTGACAGCAGTTTTCCGAGCAGTATTTTAATTTAACTTCTCTAGGTGAAGTTTGGCTCAGTGCAGGTGAAAGGCACTTGCTTAGGCTATACAAGAAACCATTCTTTTTTTGTTCTGTGCTCTCTGTACCAGCAGAAAGAGGATAGTTTTTCTATCCACAGTGAATGATGAACAGTTGTGCTTTCTATATTCTGCTGAGTGCCTTACAAACACAAAGACTGAGCAGCGGATGCAGTGATACACATTATGTGCTTCCATCCTACACCCCGTAATGTTTACTAGTGACCTTTCTCTAGCAAAAAAATGGAGGCAGAACATCTACAAGTAACAAACTTTCTTTGAGGGGAGACAAAGTGAAGCAAGTTTTTAACAAGGTATGTAACAACTGGAACAATTAAGTGTAAATCTTGGTATAAAATGGCAAAGCTGAAGAAATGTCAGCGATTCCTTGTCAGTTTATTCAGTCAGGTTCAAACACATAAATGCAAACAAGAATTAACAGCAATATTTTAGAATGTTTGATATAAACAAAATTAAAGGACTGAATTAGTGTGCTAGTGCCCCTGTTGGCAGTGTTTGTCTGGCATATATACAGATAAACAGATTTTTTTAAAAACCCAAGCAAACTGTGTTGTTGAGCCTTCATTACTTCACAGCTTAAGCAAGAGCCCTAACCTCATCAGAGCATCACATTAAATGTAACAAAGACTTAGTGGTATAAAAAATATATATTTTGGAGCTAGTCATTGAAGAAAGCAGCAGATAGAGAACTGAAGAAAATTCCAGGCCAAATTATTTACAGCAGTTAATAAAAAGGGGTTTTTTTTAATGGTGTTATCAAAGATTTCTTGGAAGAGTAGTAGAAGAGAACTATACATATGAGTCATGTGTGGTCAACAGCTTTTTCATAATGACACTGAATAGCCTTCCAAAGGTAAAAGCTGGATTTAGATTTGGTATAAACAAAATCCAATAAGGCTAGAGTTGAATGAAAAATAAATTGCAAACCAATTTAAATTGCAAAGATATTCTGGATATGTACAGGGATAAAAACAAGAACTCAAAGAGTTTAAATTTTTTTTAGGAAGCAGCAAAGGAAAGATGAAGGCAGGCAGGCAGGCAGGAAGGAGGGCAGGAAGGAAGGCAGGAAGGAAGGCAGGAAGGAGGGCAGGAAGGAGGGCAGGAAGGAAGGCAGGAAGGAAGGCAGGAAGGAGGGCAGGAAGGAGGGCAGGAAGGAAGGCAGGAAGGAAGGCAGGAAGGAGGGCAGGAAGGAGGGCAGGAAGGAAGGCAGGAAGGAAGGCAGGAAGGAGGGCAGGAAGGAGGGCAGGAAGGAAGGCAGGAAGGAAGGCAGGAAGGAGGGCAGGAAGGAGGGCAGGAAGGAAGGCAGGAAGGAAGGCAGGAAGGAGGGCAGGAAGGAGGGCAGGAAGGAAGGCAGGAAGGAAGGCAGGAAGGAGGGCAGGAAGGAGGGCAGGAAGGAAGGCAGGAAGGAAGGCAGGAAGGAGGGCAGGAAGGAGGGCAGGAAGGAAGGCAGGAAGGAAGGCAGGAAGGAGGGCAGGAAGGAGGGCAGGAAGGAAGGCAGGAAGGAAGGCAGGAAGGAGGGCAGGAAGGAGGGCAGGAAGGAAGGCAGGAAGGAAGGCAGGAAGGAGGGCAGGAAGGAGGGCAGGAAGGAAGGCAGGAAGGAAGGCAGGAAGGAGGGCAGGAAGGAGGGCAGGAAGGAAGGCAGGAAGGAAGGCAGGAAGGAGGGCAGGAAGGAAGGAAGGCAGGAAGGCAGGAAGGCAGGAAGGCAGGAAGGCAGGAAGGCAGGAAGGCAGGAAGGAAGGAAGGAAGGAAGGAAGGAAGGAAGGAAGGAAAACTAGAAGATTCTAGACTAAAAGTGAGCTTTGTCTAATTTTGGAAAAAATCTCTGCCTCCTATGATAGGCCCAGACTACTCTGAGATAGCTCTCTCATTCTATTCAAATGCTCCACCATAGTTCCAATTTGTGAGAGATGAGGGTTTTATTTACATTTTCAGATAGTCTATTCTCATGTTCTAAAAGTATTTGCATTTTACCAATTACTATTCGATGCTCACATCATAGTGATCTATGTTACAAAACATTGATTTGATCTGACAAGAAATACCATTAAGTGGTAGAGGTGAAGAAAAGTTGTAGAGGTGGAGAAAATAAAAATAATCTGCTGATAGAAAACATAAGTTTCCCATAGATAATGTTCATTATCTTCAGCTTTGTTTCTTGCACAGATTTGCAGTCGAACTATCAGCCAAAGTTCTAATTTATCACGCACTGGAACCATGTACTTACTACTTTATAATTGCCTATATAGAATTATTAGGCATTAGAAAGAAGAATCACACAGACAAAAAGAGGTGAAGCATGTAGAATGAAGCATTTTAATTTAGGCCAGAAATGTGCATTCCTTTCCTATTTATGTTCTGTGTAATATTTCAATTATTGAAATGAAAACAGCCAGTACTTAGATTAACTTTTCAAGTGAAATGAGACGGAAAATAAAATATTGCCTTTTCTGCGTCTTACATGTAAGTTCAACCTCATGCTTACATAATTATTTCATGAATCTTGCCTCATCTAGAAGCTGAAAATCTGCAAAATTACATGGAAAAGTAGGACCTGGTGCTTTTCTGCACAGAGAATACCAAAAGAGTTTTTATATGTATGAGGTGTAACAGAAAGTCGCTGTGAGCCTCCATACCTGCTACATGTACACTCATTTTGTGTTTACATGGCAGAGCTAAAGGAGATAGAGCCAGGGATAATTAGAGGTTCTTTCCTGTAACTGGCTAAGACAAAGCAGACACTCCTAGCCTCGTTCACTAAACTTTATTTCTTAACATTAGCTACAAAGGAAGCCACAAATGACAAGTACGTGAGACATTAAGAATCACCAACACCTCTGTCTGAAGTACTACCCAGCAAAATAAGAAATGCATTCAAGATCCTTGTAGAGCTTCACCTAGAATCTGTCATGTTTTGGCCACTGACAGATACAGAAACTGGTCAGATATCAGCATTAGGACTGTCTGAGGGCTCAGGTTCATTTGAATATTCCCAGTCTGTTCCAGATGCCTCTGTTGTGAATGGGCAAATTATCCATTCCAGTACTCATTATCTTAACAAGAAAAAAAAAATTAAAATTTCATATATAACTAGATGATTCTTTACTGCTTAATATCTTCTGGTGATGCAGGGCAGTGATGCTGTTCCATGTATATATTGCAAAGCTGAAAATGTCTTCTCCAAGTACCAAACAACAAGCAGCCTAACTGTACCAGCTAGTTACATAGGGCATTACTCAACTCCTACTATTGTAAGAATTGCTGTGGGATTATAAGATTAGCAAAACACCACATGAATTAAATCTTTTATTTCAATACATGGAAATGTATTTCCCATTACTGGCTCTACAAGTCATGACAAGGTATTCTCAAGCATAAACATCTGATTAACCTTAATTATTCTAAGTTTTTTATTTCCCTTTCTGGTTGTTTACATCTTTTCCCAGTCTTCCTATGCTCTGTGAGTTCTTAACAATAACCACCAGGCACGAGTCCAAAGACTTGTTCAACCAATTCTCATCCATGAGACTTAGACAGTCTAAATAATTTAAAAATGTCTAACCTGCTGAAATAGTCTTGAATAATCTCACATTTTTATTCCTGTATCAGAGATTTTGTTTCTAGTATTACAGTTTTACCGTTTTGTTTTGTTTCTCACTCATTAACTATAATGCTGTCTTTGATTAGAGAAAACTATTTTTCACATCATGTTTTGGGAACAAAAAGAAAAAACCAAAAGAAACAAAAAAATCCTATTGGAAAATACAGTGATAGTTAATTAAATAAACTCATAATGCTCATGGAAGCCTTTGTGCATTTCTGGAGCATTTTTTCACCATGATAGCTGCCAGCACACAATGTTATAAACATGTTTTGCATTATTTCTCCACAATTACCACTCCATTCCAAGATAATGATATCAAAATACCTGATGTCTGCTACTATTCTGAACACAATTTTAATGTAATTGTCTTCTTTTATGACTGTTGTGTTTCAGAAACACACTTGGGGTTTCTTTTTTTTTTTTTTGCACAATCAATCTGTATTGTTTAAGGAAAGTATAAATGTTAGACAGTTCTCTTCTGTCCAATAGACCTGAGCAGTAAGACAAAGAACCTACAGGAAGCAGGTACTCCAAGAGAGCATGCTTCCTTCCATACATTTTCCTTTCAGAGCTGTAAAGGCTGTTGCTCTTGATTTGTTAACCAGAATGAAAAATGCTAACTAAAAAAATATATTACAACACTCAGAAGAAGACATGTGGCTTTGCAACTTTTGTCAAAGAAATAAAAAACAGAGCAATTCCACAGCCTCACAGCCAGGAATGAGATCTGGGTTTATTTTTGTATTTCTTGTTTTCTTTGACTTGAAATTGAGTCATCTTAACTGGCATTTGTATTTTGTATGCTCCTCATGAGGCTTCGTTGCTGGATTCAATAAATCAGAACTGTCACAAAGCAGTTTTAGCATTACTTCCCTACACAACTGCATTTGTGGTATTTTATCACAGCTGGCAGTCAATCAATGGTTTTTATCAGACATTTTAGTCATTACATTGAAAGATTAAAGTGAAAGAATGTATTTTCTAATCCATTTGTATACTTGAGCTTCCTTACTCCAGGGTATCAAATCAAATTAAAGTGGATATAAAACAGATGCATTTTGCATTTTACATTTTGTGTGACAAGCCAACTGGTCTATAGAATCATGGTACTGATTACTCCTTTTCATTCTTGCAAACTCTTTTGTGCAGTTTCTGAACTGAATTCCCAGCTGGAGAAACAACATTGATTTTTAAAATTTTGATTCAGGATGCTAACAGCAATCTGTTAGCTGCAGAATTTATGTGAAGAAGCCTGTAAGGACCTGTGCTTAAGACATTGTTGCAGAGCTCAAAGATCATGAAATCAAAGGTCCCAAAATGAAAAATAGGATCTGAGCAAGAAAAACTGAAGACTTTCTTGCTGTCAAATCACCACAAAATGAACCAAATCAATTATTCTGCTGAAGGCAAGTTTACCCAGGTATAGAGATATTGAGTAGAAATTTGTAAGCTTCTTCTTAAAGATCCTCAGTGCGAGACATGCTACAGTCTATTCACATGAATTGTAGTTGTGCTTTAGTCTCTAGCATCAGATAATTAGTTCTACACTTTGGATGAACTTCGTTTTCTTTGGTGTGATTTAGATCCCTTAGAAAACCAAGCACTCACTTTTCATGCACCTAAAGACTGTTATCAGATCATCTTTATTTAATTTCCTCTTTTTTCTGCTTAAGTGTCAGTGGGTTCATTTTCATGTCAGTGGGTTATTTCAATGTCATATGCCAAGCTCCAATAGGTCAAAGAAAACTTTTCCTTAAAGTAGCAATCACTTTGAACAATCACCTGAACTTCTGCATCTCCAGAAGAAAATCAAGGCTTCTAAAAGGCACTTTTTGTTTTTGTTTGTATAATAATCCTATGTAGTTGCCTTAAAGCCAGGCAAGGAAATGAATGTGCTGTGTTCTTAACTTGCAGCCAAAGAATTCTAATACTATAAATAAGGGCAGCATGCAAATATCTAAACAAGTCAAAATCCTGTGACCTATACCTATTTATAGATCTCAGTTGCATAAATAATGGAGTCATCAGATGGACTATGGACCTGACCTGTACTCATCAGTGATGGTAAAATTGTTTTTGCTGATATTTTTCCAGACTTAAATGGAATCATAGAAACACAGAACGGTTAGGGTTGGAAGGGACCTTAAAGATCACCTAGTTCCAACCCACCATCACTAATTCAGGCATTTTATGCTGACACTGCCTATGGCAGAAGTGCTGCTTTTAGTGTAGTTGCAGTGTTAAATGATGTAAAAAAGAGTGGATGGAGTTTTGCTGACAAAACGATGGCAGAGCTGATTAACAAATTTTCCAGTTGTTTCCTAATTATGATGCATGTTTTCTATACATAACAATATTAAATAAATATCTGTGAACTCCTAGAATCAGGAAGCTTGCAATAAGCTTATTCTAATCTAAATCCAAAGAATCACATTCTACTTTCAGTCACATTATTAATTCAGAGTATTTCTGTCAGACTCAGTGGTATCTCTTTGGACATGTAGTAGTCCAACAGAAAACTGTTTATGCCCTTACGGCATGAAAATGTCCAGTCTTTACTCTCATCCATGCCTTGAAAAGCAACATGCACAAACTCTTCCCAGATACTGACACGCTCATTTTTGAACTATCTTGGAACACTAAATGAGCATTTTTCTATTGAATTTAATGACAGAATAAACACTATTTTGCCCTGAAGTGTACACACAGAAAAAAAATCAGTTTTGTTCCAAAGAAAGCTGGAGAAAAAAATATTCCCTTACTTCTGTGAGAACACATTATTGTGGTTACACTGTAAGAATAGGCTTGTGTGAATTAGCACTCAAGTGGAAATATGAAGAGAAACACTTAGATAAAACATATTTATATTTATTCATTACTCTATCCATTTGTGCTATTGCTGTATTGTATTGGAACTTAACTTTCAGATGATACATTTTATCTGAATAAATAAACTAATCCCTGATATGGCAATCTGAGATAAAATGAGATGGATGCATAAAATCTTCTGGATGCGTTTTATTGGCTTAGAGGTTTTCTTCTGAACAAATCAGGGGTTTTTTTTTGTCTGAGATATCTTTCAGCTGAGAGTACTTTAACTAAAAACATTAGCAGAAAATTAATCAAAATATGATTTCTACCTAGTAAATAGAATACTTTTCAGGCTACAACTCTAGTACATTCAGATCAGAATCCAAAACCACAATTCATCATTTATTTAATTAGTTTCAAATGCTATAAGATTGCTGCAAAATCTTTTTCTTCTACAAACACATTAATAAAATGAGATTGTTGGCCAATAAATACTGATAGCTTCTCTCTAGTTGTTTCACTAAGGTTTACTGAAACCCTGTCATGGCTGCTTTCAGCTGAGGACACCACCAGACTCAAGAAGGAAGTATGGGGTGTAGTTTCTCCTTTTTTTTTTTTTTTTTCTCTCAAAGGCTGGTTCTAAAGGAAGTCAATCTCCAGAATAGTTGCTTAAAGTATGAAGACATTTTTAATGAACAATACGTTATTTCTTCTTTTTTCTTTTTTTTTTTTTTTGAGGTTTTTAAAGAAAACAATGGCAATTGTTATAGAAAGTTCTCCCCACCACAGCAAGACTGGCAAGCATTCATGATCAATAGCAGCAAAATATTCTAAACTAAATACTCTGATTTGAAGTTCAGATATAGTTTAAGTATACAAATTTCATTATATTGCACTCAGATTTAAGGTTGCTTAATGCTATTTTGTAGAAGACTAGAACTCTACTTCACTTTTTATCATTTTCCTGAGTGAAAGCCAAAGAGAACAATTCCACCAGCCAGATCATGAGTCAGAAGAAATGATATTCCATGTATTTTCAACAATACAATTTCATCTTGGTAAAATTAACTGTGTTTATTCCCAAGGTCCTTTATTTTGGTAGCAGCTATCAATTTATCTTAATCAAAACAATCTGTGCAGACTGATTATCAGATATCCCATGCATATGGAAATCATTCCTAGTAATCGATATATAAACAGATAGGCTTTCTTTATTCTACAACAATTTTTTTTCAGTTAACAAAGTAGTTTGATAGATTTTCAGCATTTGTGCAAATCCTTTCAATACCAATTTTGGTTAAAATCTTGCATCTCTTACAGAGTTTTATGCTGTCTCTAATCACCCTACTGATTTTTTGTCTTCTACATAAGAAATCCTTGGAGAAGGATAACATTTCTACCACTAATTTCATTCCAAAAAGACTTTTTCAAATATGTTTAATTGTACTTAAGTCAGTTTGAACCTTATCAGTGAGTTTTAAAATTTTATGCAGTTATACACATTTTCAGTGACTTTTCTAATTTATGAATTAAAGCAGAGTTGTTTTTGGTGTTTTTTTCATTTATTTCAGCATTCTATCCAGTAGGATACGTAACTAAGAGCAGACTTTATCGAGCTGTGGTTTTTTTGTTTCCAGAATCTTTTCCTACAAGCATCTTAATTTCCTGAACACCATGAAATCTGTAATTTTTACTGTATTCATAATGAAGACTGTTCACACTCTGTTTGTATCGTACCCACAGGATTCATGGAACAGTCACACTTTAATCAGAGTTGTTTACTGAGACTCCTGTTTAAATTAAAATCACTAGAGCCTTTTGAAGTCTTGCCAATTCTTTTTATTAAGGTGCATCACACTTCTGGTCACACTCTAAGCTTTCTGCAACTGCTACTGGTCAGGTTTCTCAAAAGCCTCTGGTCTTCCTGAGGTTTCTGAAAAGTGCTCTTGTCAAGCAGTTGAATACTCCTCTCTTAACCCATATGGAATGGATAACTGAATTAAATAAAATTGAAAAATGTCATTAGCTGCCACTGTTGAAGTAGTTGGGTTTGGTTTTGGGGTTTTTGTTTACTTCTTTTTTTTTATTTCTATAAGACCTTGAAAGCAATTAAAAACTTACTCCTCTATAACTGATCATCAGATGTTCTGCTGGTGTCAGTCAGGAAAATTTTCTGTTCTCCTCTGGAAACTTCACAGTTAGTTCACTAGTAATATCAGTGGACTAACAGGAAAGAAATGGAGAGAAAGGTTTTATAATGCAAGTCCCAAAGAACTTGCCAATATACATCTACATGCAGTAACTTGATGTTAACTTATTGCAAAGGTTAACCAAGTTGGTATTATTTAATAAACAGATGAAATGGTGGAAGCATACTGTGCTTTGTTCCTGCTTCTTCAGAAGAAAGCTGAAGATCTGGGACATCTTTCAGTCACATTCATGTGTTGGAGTTAGAGATTGAGAGCCGTGTGATATAAGTCCACCTGGACAAGATGGTAGAGGATAAGGCAAATCAGAGAAGAGACCTTCAGTAGAAAACAGCCATTGAGATAAATTCAGGCCTCAGGTAACTCATCAATCATCACTCTACAAAAAATTGGAAGGCTGGAGTGAAGTATGGGAATACAGGAAAATTCCAAGCAGAAACAGCATGGCCTGAGTCTGAAGGGCAGATACCCAGGTTGCTTGGGATTGCCAGGAGTTTACAGACGAATTTGTTGTTGTCTTGGAGGAAGCAGAGCCTAATGGAATGAGCAAGTGAATGATTTACACTGATGTTAGAGTGTCAGGCTGTTGTAAAGATGAAATGGAGAAGTTATATTAGAACTTGTAGAAGATCAGGCTGAATATGAAATGCTGCCAATTCTTTGTACTGTATTTGTCTTCTGTCCTGTTGACACCATGAAGGAGTTTTTCCATACTTCTCCTGACAGCTATTTTAGACCAGTGCCTGTGCCACACTGTGTCCTGAAGGAGACACAGCAGGGAAGAAGAAAGTGAATCAACATATCCATAGATCTCTGCCTGGTTTGTCCCAGCAGTTGCACCCTCAGACAAAAGCTCACATATTTGAAATGTTCATCAACAAGGGGAAACATTTTGTCTCTGTCATGTTTGAAAGATATTTTAACACATTGAAAAGACCAAAATGCTATTTTAAACCTAACGTTTTTGATACCTACCATGCAACACTGCATGTTGCTGTGTAGTGCCACTAGCTAATTTACTAGACATTAGCTATGTTAGCTAGCTCAAAGGTCCCTACAGTAAATTATGCTGAGCAGTCAGTAAATGTACCATAGACAACATTACACTCCATTCTTTTATCATACTTTTATCCTTACCAATCCACAAATAAGAGTGTTAGCCTTTTCTGAATCCTTTCCGATTTGAGTATTAAAGCAGAGTTAAAAATGACAGCAAGAAAACTTCCTCTGATTGTTTTTCCAGCTCATTTTTCGAACACTGAAAAGTCACTATTGTTTCCTGCACACTAGAAAGATATCCAGGAACAGTGATGCCGTTGAAAGTGAACATGGAGCAGCAGTTACATGGACAATCACTTATCACAGTCTGAAGAATACAAAAAGCTCAACTAATGGGTCGATGAACCTCTGCTTTTCACACTGACAGATGACTCCAAACTATGAAACAGGGCATGAATAAGTAACCAGTGAAAAATAGTTGACCTTTGAGATAGCTCAAGCCTATACAGACATTAAGTTTTGCATTCCAATTAGGTTTTAGACTGAAAAAAGTTTATATTTGCTTGATTCAGCTTCCACCTTGTCTTCTGCATATATCTCCCAGGAGGGCTAAGTATGTCAATTTTCCCTCTCTTTTTCTGCTGGTGTCATCTTGTAAGACAAGTCTCAGGTAAGAGACCAGAGAGAGTGAGAGAAAGAGAGAGAGAGGTGACAACCTCCTACTAGAATAATTTCCCAATGGAAAATACAATTTTTAATAAATGTTCTTTTCCTTCAAAACAGGGAAACTTTGATTTTAAACTAATTTTGAATTCCTCTGGCAAAAATAAGAATGAAAGGCAAATTGAAAAGAAATAAAAGCAACGCATACATAAAGGAAGAAGAATTTATGAATGGTTTGCAGTAAGTTTTAAAAAAAGGAAAATACTATGTAATATCACAACACTCTGCAATTCAGCCTTATAATGTAAATCATGGTCCTTCTGGTCTCTAAGACACAGAAACAACTGCCAGATCCAGTCAGACTTACAGATAAAAGCAAGAAGGGTTACCTATTGGAGCAAACATAGTTTCTTTAATTGAAATTAATAATTTATTGTTGCCTTTCTATAATGCCTCTTAACAGTTCATAGCGAGCTCCACTGCTTTGAACTTGAACCAATCCTCTATAAAGTTACACACATTTCAGCTTGTCAAGGAACATACTCTTAAGACCATGAGCAGGAATATAGCTCTAAAAATGAGTGTCTGCAAAAATTTCCAAGTTCTCTGTTTCTTATTTTATGGAATAGTATCTCAGAACATCTGATTTCTTAATAATTCCTCTTTTCCTAGATTATTACTTCATTTTGCTCCACCCAAAAGAATTAAACTCAAGTACAATATTGTAGATGGGTTTGTGATCCACAGTCTATATATTGAACCAAACTGGGAAGGAGAATGCAATGTATCTGACACATGTATTTCCTATTAGGCATTTGCAAACATCTGTTTCAATACCTGCTCTTTTTGAAGTCAATGGGACTTCTTAGGTACAGCAGTCTTTTCTGAATAAAAGTGCTATTAGGGTCCATTTCTCTTTTGTCACTGCTATTAAATTAATTAATTACATTCACAAGTATAAATTTAAACAGTCAATCTTGCAACAGGAACAGATTAAATATCTTTAGATGGAAATGAAACTTGTGAGTTAATGAATCATTTTAAAATGAACTCCCATTCACATTGATTTTGTGTCTCACTGCCATAGAAATAGGATTTGCCAAGACATGTCTATTTGGACCAGCTGTCTCATTGCATATAAAACACGTTCCAGTAAAAGGCAGATTTTTGCTGAGCCCATTCAAATATGCCTTTCAAAGTTGGTCCTAGAATTGTCATACTCCCTGTTGCTTTAACAAAGGAGATGATGAGAGACTGTGAGTTTATCTCTTCCCTATTTTCTTCTGAAAGGATTAATTTGGTCAAAGAGTAATATTCTTCTCTACTAATGTCAGATCAGGAATCAGCTCAGAAATTAGTTCTTGGCCTTGCACAAGGCCTTCGCAGAGACAGTAGTGTTGTATTGATGTTGTGGCTGTTTTCTTTTCCTCTGAGTGTCCTAAAAGGTCTCACACCAAGAAACACACCCTCAAAGAAAAAAATAAAAGAGTAGCCAGACAAGAGAAATATAGAGTAGAAGGGGATGAAGTGCAGTGATTGCCTGGAGACTGCCTCCATACCAGACTAGTGCTACAAGAACAGATGTCTGTTTGGGTGACAGTGGAAGTTGCTGACAATTCGGATCTATTGTAAGTAAGTAAATATTTCAGAAAATAAAACACTTAAATTCAAACAGAAACTCTCAGAGTTATCTGAAACTATAGTTTTGCAGTTCCAAAACTGCAGTTCCAAATATGCCAGTTGTTGCGAGACAAAGCATCCTACTGTCCACAGGCTTAAATTACTTACAGATTATATATATGATTAAATTACAGATACTAATCATATTGTGGTATCATAGAACAGTTTGGGTTGGATGGGACCTTAAATACCATCTAGTTCCAATCCCCCTGCCACATGTAGGGACACCTTGCACCAGACCAGGTTGTACAAAGTCTCATACAACCCGGCACTTGAATATTTCCAGGCAACCACAGCTTCTCTGGGCAACCTATTCCAGTGTGTCACCACCCTCACAGTCAAGAATTTCTTCCAAATATCTAACCTAAACCTATTAATTTTCAGTGCGAAGCCATTCCCTCTTGTCCCGTTACCACATGCCCTTGTAAAAAGGTCCTCTCCAGGGTTTTGGTAGGCCCCTTAGGAACTGGAAGGTGCTTCTGAGAGCCTTCTCTTCTCCAGGCTGAGCAACCCCAGCTCTTTCAGCCTGTCCCCATAGGAGAGGTGCTCGAGCCCTCTGAGCATCCTTATGGCCTTTCTTTGGGCTCGTTCCAACAGCAAATATCATGTAGAACTGAAGTAGAATTTCCAAGCTGGAATTATAGAATAACCACACTTACAGTTCAGAGTGATAAAAATACAGCTTTTTAAATTTCAAACTTCATCACCTAGACTGTTAAATTTGCTTTGTCTTAGTTCAGAGTAAGTTTTCTGCTATGGAATATCTTAGTGCATCTATTTATTATGGAGTTTTTTCATGTTGCATTACAGCTAAAAATATATTATCACTGAGATACTCTATTCTGCCAAATAGGGGAGAGTGAAAAGAACTCACTACAGCTAGGATAATTGTGATTTTTTTTATTTTTTAGTATGCATCAAGGATAGTTTATAGCTGGCTACAAAAAAATGTGTAGGCTAATAAATCTGCTTTAAAAAGTCACTACTTTTTAACTAATAGTATTAATAATTGAGAATATTAATAGGACATTGTAGCAAGACTCTCAAGAGCCAGGAAGTGAAGGAAAATTATTCATTTAGTTGTTGCAGTAATTTAGTTAATTAGATTTTCTTTGTTCTACTTAATTTTTTTTCTAAAAAAGATTTTCTTTCTGGTTAAATTAATTCTTTATATAAATACATGATAGTGAGAGCAGAAGAAATGTGTGTTCCATTAGAAATTCATATTCAGTGTTAATGAAAATGCTTTTATTTATATGAAGAATAAAATATATTACTTTCTGTACCATCATGATCTTACAAATAAGTGGGTTGTGAAAAAATTATCTATTGAATAAAAAAATGAGCAGTCTCTTTTTTCTGCTTTATAGCGGTATGTGCTTAGCCTGGTAAAGTATTAAGCTCATTTTTGTTCTGGAAAAATTGAACAAAACCCCAAATATTTATCAGCTCATGATTGTGCTGAGCTTGTGAGAGTGTTGCTCTGGCCATGCCCTCTGTGAAGTTGCCCACTTGGATAACTGAGCTTGGTATATTTTTGTGATCTTACTAAGAAACCCCTTGAAAAGCCAATGTTACCCAGAGATTTTGCATCACAGTTATATGCAGAGCAAATTATTCATAGAAAATTGACCAAGATTAATTTTCTGTTGTGACTTTTTGAAACATATTAAGAGAAAGAGACAAGATTTTATTTTGTGACCTATTATACAGTTGTTTCTTTATTTGCTGTTTATTTTTCTATCATATTTCTATCTAACAATTATGGATGCAAATTAATTAGCAAAAACCTTTGCTTGGAAATATTACTGGATGCTCAGACTATGTGGGAAAAAATGTCTCACCCACATGTGCATATGTGCTCATGGAGAGGCTCTTCCTCCTCTCTGTGCTATCACAAGCCATACAGGGCATAGCGTTCGTGCAAAACAAGGCTTTGCAATTGTTAAAAAATGAAGTTCCAAACCTTCATGTCTCTCAAAAAAGTAAAAATTAAGCATTTCACCTGATGGAATCAATGAAGAAAAAACTTGTATTGCCACATTATCAACATACTGGCCATCACTGTCTTTCATAGCAAAAGTCCAAAAACAACAAAGTTGCCATCTCTGTTGAATTCACTTTGTTTATTCCAAGAAGAAGCAGGTTTGACATCTTACCACAATGAGTTGAGTGGAAATGCAGACTACTGAAAGATGTGTCCTTCCTGTTATCCTCCTGAGGTTATTTGCCCTGGAACCAAAATGCTTCACTTGTTTTCTTAGCGGTATTTCAATTTACATTGTACACAAAATATCCTTTGCAAAGGAAGACTGATGGTTTCAAATTTTTGATATTACTGAATTAAAAGGTCATGAACATGACAAACATCATTAGGGCTTGTTTTTTTTACCAAATACAGTCATTATTCAAAATCTCTTGCCTTGGTATATTTCTTGAAAAAAATGGAGGGGGATAGAGGTTTGCTTTATGTCTCCTGCCCCCTTTTCCACTTAAGGGTTAAACCAACAGTTGTAAGGGTTTCATATGCATTGTTAGTACAAAGTAATTTAATGGGACATTTGAAGCTATTGCAATTGCTTTTAACACAAAGGGAAAGTTTTTATTGAAAAAGAAATACTAAAATCAATATAAAAGAAACAAGCAGGTTGAAAATAAATTAAAACTGAAATTTGTAGATTGGAGATAAATGAAGGAATTGGTTTTTAATACAATTTAATGTAGAGAGAGGGGAAAAAAAGGTATGTAAAGAAAATTTTTAAAGTATATCAGAAGACAAAAACCAGTGACTTGGAAGAATGATTCCTGGAAAAATAATATGAAATAATATAACTATCTAAAAACAGACAGCAAATCTTTTTCACCTGGACTCATGCTGACTATAAAAAGTACACCAAATCCATTTCTACTATGAGTCTGGAAAAAGCAGATAGAAACCAAGAACATATAATCCAGCAATAAGAAAGAAAAAAAAGAAAAACCAATAGGCAAACAGTATGAGAGCATAGATCAAAAGTATGAAAACTTATTTACTTCTACACAAATCAGAAAAATTAGAAAAATCTTTTTGTTTTTCCAGGTTCTACTGTGAAAATGTAAAAGAGAAATTGTAACTGTATTGACAATCCTATAAAAAGTATGAGCAAAATATGCTGTACTGCAAGAAATTCAAACAAGGATACAAAATGCATAGATTTTTACATTGCAAGAAGTCTGAGACTCTTACACTCTCTAGAATAGAAAAATTGAAATGCATAATCATCTATATCAAATATTATGTACAGAGTAACACTTATACAGTAATACCAAAGGTATGCACTCATATAAAATTTGTCACCTGGAATATATGTCCCTGTCCTAGGAAAATAAAATAACACAAAGAGTGCAGAGATTTGTCCAAAACAGAGCAGAAAAGGCAGGAAGTAATAAACTGAGGTAAATGCCACATCTTAATGTTTTTGACCATCACTAGTCTTACATTACACTGAAAGAATTCCCTGCTATTTTCTCTGATAGAGTGGCAAATTGAGTTTAATTCCAGTGAAAATGCTGCATGCTTCTAATGAGATAAGGTAGGATTTTTTTCTCATCAGCTTTGTTTTGAGGATGTACAAGTATGCACCACATTTTTTAGGTTTTAACATAAATTTGCTATTTTAATGCATAAATTAGCACATATTTCACCAACATCTGGCTTTACTTTGCTTTAAATTGCTTAAGACATTTTAAGACTAGCTGTATGCTCTTCTTCTTCTTCTTCCCTGTATTCACCAGAAGTTTCTCTGGAATGTCTTCATTTACTTAATGAAATTCTTTCTTGCTAGATCTGACACAATTCATCACCCACAGCAACTTCCTGCAGATGATTTAATGAAAGCTCTTTTTAAAATTTAGTAATAAACCCTGCATTCATTACTGGTATGTATTTAAATGTTGTCCTAAGCTCACAAAGACATGCAGAGAAAACAATGAAAATTTGGGTGGATATTAATGTTTGTATCAACTCCTCCAACTTTTGTCCATTGCCTCATTGCAGAAATGCCAAATTTTTACCTCACCAGAAGTTCAAGTGAGCAAAGCTGTCAAGAATTTGGATTGAATGAGTGCAACAAAATTCTTGTGATCTCAATCAAACAAAGCCATAGTAGAGCGGCACTTATGGGGCAATTCTTAAGGTGAGAGGGAGAACACATTTATTATACATCTGTCCTCCTACCTGTGCTGTGTAACACGGAATGTGGCAGGCAATCAATGTAAAAGTGACCTGCTCTTTTGTTCCTTTCTAAAAGCTGTCATTTTCTCTGTAGTGGCAGACCAAGTGCATACACAGCCCTGGGAAATTATGTACTGATGATTCCTAGTTCTGCATGGCTGGAGCTGCTTTTACCCTTATGGCTTTTCTTGTGGGTCCAGCAAGGGCAGTTATGTTATGGAATGAGTGCTGTCCATGGGAGCAGTTGTCACTCTGCTCTCTGTCAGACCTGACAACATCATTCTTTTGCACATAGTGAAGCCCACAGGCTTTTAGCAACTGGCAGTACAGAATCTCATGTAATGGAAGATACAGAAGTCCCATGCTTCTGTTCAGTGCCACATTCTTTCCCTTACAATACAAATAGGAAAAAATTTAATGATGACAAGAGAGTTAAATCTATATTAAATACCATCTATCTTTAATGTTCGTCTCTAAGCTAAACTGAAAAATAAGCAAGATAAAGGTACTAAAAATATTGTTATGCCAGAGTGTAATGCATCATCATATACTACACATAGGTTTAGCTTATATAAGTTTATAATGTTGTATTTAGATAAAAGTGAATTTCATAACCCAGTAAGCACAACAACTAGCAAGATGCTATGAAAAAAAGGGAACTAGAAAGCAGCTTAATTACTAAACAGTCATTTTTTTCCAAATCACATTCTGTATTCATATAGGATTTCCAAAACATTTTTGAATAGTGAGGAATTTCATAAATATTTTCTGTCAAGTCAAAATCAATATCAAATAGCACTTTTCCAGTGTCTCTAATGTTGTACTCCTTTCCTTTAAAAGCTTATGTGAAAGATAGGGAGGCATTTGAATTCCAAACCTAGTTCTAATCTGTAGGCCAGTCAATTTTAATATATCCTTTTATCCAATAACTCCCTCACACCAAACATCCAATATCCATCATTTGTTGTGCTAAAAAACAACAGATGTTTTAAAAGCCTGCAGCAAATGTTTAAACTTCCAAATGAGAACTAAAAATAAAGGCAATCAAAACACTTTAGAGGATTTAAATTATACATAAAATATAAATCCAAGGCTCATGGTCATGCAGACTAAACAGTCCCTTTATATTCTGTTGTCTGTAGATGCAGACAGGTTACAGAGCCTTTTCCAAGCACGACAGATTTCAGAAACAGAATCACAGTGTGAAACTAAATTGATGATCCTTATTTGATATTACTGTGCTGAAGGCATGCTATCTGGAAGGTCAAAACATCTCAATGAATAAAAAGTGCTTGTGTCTTCTAAAGATAAATATATTGTGTGTTAATCCCTGAATTTACATCACTCTTCATAGCTGAGTGGAGGTCTGCAAAACACTGCAACTTAGTCCTCATGAGAGAAAGTGGCAAAACCCCCATGTTTTACTAATATTTGTATTTGTGCATTCTCTTATGTACATCTCAATCTATCTTGGGGCTGTAGACGGGTAACCAAGGTTAAGAGGACAGCAATAAGCATTCGTAAAAAATGTCAGGATGAAGGACTTATGTTTGGCAGACTGCCAGATTTTTTTTTTTTTTTTTTTTTATCTGTAGCTACAATACAGCAACAAAGAGAACTACCTATTCTTGAAAGGGCAATAGATCAGGGTCCTTTCCACATGTCTATTTAGTTGCTGCTTTAAAGTAACATATGTGTATCATAACTGCTACTTTTAAGGAAGACATTTGTACAGTTTACAGCACTCCTACACTCTCTCATCATGTCCCTCAGCTATGTGTGAAGGTTTTTTCCTCTGTTATTTGGAAACAGATGTAGGAAACAATACAAATTCTCTCTACTGAAGATTTAGAGGGTGAAATGCAAAAATTGATTTTTAGGGCCCTAAAAGTGATTTTTTAGGCTTGTCAGTTCCATGTATGTCAAGGATATCTCAAGTGCTGCTTGAGAGACACTAATTTTGACACAAATAGTCCATTTCAGAAAATTCAGGTAATTACAGCATGATAGAACATAATTCATGAGTCTGCTGAACAGCACTTAAATAGCCTGAAGGAAATTTGGTGAGATAAAATAAAAAATGGTTGCCATATTAGCATATAGGTAAGGATTGTTTATGAGTACCTGTCATGGATAGAAACAGATATTCTTTGTACTTTACAAGAGAATACATATTTCTGGGTATAGAAGTTCAATGGAATAAGGTTTTTTTCAGACAGGTATCTCCTGCCTACCCAAGTGAGGAAGGGATATTTTTAAGTTGAGGGTTTTTCTTTATAGCTGGTAGAATAAGCCAGTGTACTATGCACAGTGTGTTAATGAGAGGCTTTTAAAATACATTTCAAAAGAAGGAGGACTACAGGGCAAATATCATCCAATAACTCCTAGGATTGTGTTAGGGACAATGTTTTGACTGATACATTTCACAGATACATTGTCAAACTGAGCTTGGACAGGTCCAGACTGTCAGAGAGCACTCTAAACCAGTGACTTGAGAAAAGTGCATGGACTAAGAAGATACACACACTACCAACAGCACATCTTAAAGATCCTGCAGTAAGAAATTAGCCCGCCCCTTATGCTTACAGCTTTGAAGCAAGTTAGAAAAGCTATATTACCATTCACAGAAATACTGCTACATTATGGATTTCATTCCCCTATGGACAGTGGTATCCCCACAGAGAAGCTCATACCAGATATCACATACTTAGGATTGGAACCTCTTTTTTTGTGTGTTATTCTTTTCTTTTCCTAGTGTTTTTCCAAAGGGTAGTGCTTCTACTAATACAAAGTACTAGATGGCAGCAAAATGCTTTTAAATACCTGCTGGACTGTCATCACAGCCTGTATCCATTTATCACACCCTGTCTGTGCTCCCACTCTCAAAAGAGTATATTACTCTTACTGTTGTATTCTTGGCTCCCTGTTTGGTGACCTCTCTCTCCTCCTGCATCATTCTTATAGATGTCAGAGGATCATAGACAGAGTTGGAATCATAAGGTTTGCAGTGCTGAAAACATGATGTATTGTATCAGAGACTTCTGAAGTGATCTTTCTATGCCACCACATTAGGCCAGCCTCAGCTGCCAGTTTCAGATCCTGCATTTCAAGACAAGGTGTGAGACAACAGTGTGTCTGGTCAAAATACATGAACTTAGGGGCAACACTGAAGGCATTAAGTGGGCCAGCATGAGCTGCAAATAACAAGTACATAAAATGCAACTAGGAAAAGGCAAGAAAAACACATTCTTTCTTATCTGCTCTGGATACAATAGGAACAAATGGGATTGCAGTGCAGCAGAGCTGAAAACAGGGAAAGTTTTTTAAGTGTAGGTATATTTTAGTACTGAAAAACTGTAACATGCAATCATAAAATTGATGCAATTCAAGATTAAACAAATTTCCACTCTCATGCTTCAGAAACACATATTTTGGGGTCCCCCTTGGAGGAGTGTGATATCTACGTAATGCATTGAATCCTAAACCCATTTTGATCAGGCCAATCCAGTTGTGAGGAAGACAGTGTAACCCTTCAGAGCTGTCTGCCTCTAACAAAGCAGGAGAGTTAAAGCAATGTAGAAAATTAGTGCTGAACTGTCGGCACACTAAAATCACCACAGAGAACAAGTAATCAACATTGAATCACATGGCTGCAGATTTCACAATCAATTAATGAATGAAAAGAGGCATTATATGTTTTGTGGTTCATGCCCATCTGTTACTTCTGTGTAAACAAACAAGTGCCTACAGACAATTGTTTCTTCTGAATTTTTGATTTTAGAGGCAGTAGAAGGTAGCAATATTTTTGCCACTTTATTCCTCATGGAGTCTTTCTATCTACAATAACAATGAGAGGTAAATGGCAACCCCCTCAGGGTAACTGCAATGAAGTGCAAGGTCTTTGAAAGGTGCAAAAAACTCAGCCCCATGCAGGCTGCCAGTACAGCTTAGGAACATCGCTTCTACTCTTCAGTCTTATTTCACATCCTGTTATCTGCATCATGGAAGTTGATCCAGAGACTGGGAAACAGCATGGCAAGTGCTGGAACACCTGGACTCCCTTTCTGGTTTATTGCTTATTTGCTTTCAAAAAAAATTTAACTGTAAATCCAAGAAGCTATGAGAATTCCCATGTAAAGGTGTTTGAAAGAATGAAGGCAGTTGCAGAAATAACAGCACAGTGAGCATGGAGATATATATTACTGTTCACTGTGGAAAGGAATCAGAAGTTACTTCTATGTGTTGTGTGAGGAACTTCACCACAATAAAGATTATTCTTTAGGGCCAGTGGGAAAGGATCCTGGTGTGGAAATATTATTGTACTCCTGCACAGCAGTGAGGCTTCAAATAATACTACTGTCCAGGCTAGGGTAAAAGCAAAGGCCTTGAAAGTGCAGCAGGTTTAACAGCAGGGACCTCTTGCTATCTGTGTAGTCAGTATAATCTTTCTTTTCATCTATTTTAAAATCTTCCCAAGGATATAGAATCTCTAGAGAGGTTACAGAGGAGGTTAATCTAAAGTAATAGACTGAAGTGACTCTCTCCCACTGAACATCTCTGGGGACAGCCTACACTCATCCAGCAATCTGCAAAGAACTGACAGATTTTCTTGGATGACATAGAAATGAAGAAATAACTCTTTGACTGACTGTCTCACACTTTCTCTTCACAGTTGAGCAGAAATCATGTGACTACTTCTTGCATATTTGATAATCAGAAATACAGCAGCTATTTCATACACAGGAGGCATCCTGTTGACATCACTACCTGCAGACCCAACCTTTACATGAGAAATAAAGTTAGTTAGAAAAAAAAACTGTTTGAAAAAACTTAGAATGTAATAACAGCTGACAAATTCAGGAGGAAGTAAATTTGCCTGGTGTATATGTAAACCAAAGTCTATTGGAAGAGAAAACTGAAAAAGAGAGACTTCAAAACCTCTTTTAATCAAACTTAAAGAATAACTTCTTCCTCACAGCTTTAATTGCTGGATGTGAAAAAGCCAGAAACGAAATCTCAACTCTTTCACAACTGAAAAAAATCTTGGGAGTGGAGGAAGGGCTGCTGAAACTTTGATTATCTCTTCTCCTCCAACTCTTCATAATAACCAGAGGAGAATAACCAAAGAGAGAATGCAGACATTGTGGAGGAATTCTGTGTTTTGTGCTAGTATGGAAAAAAGGCAGTATAAAAAAAGTGAATAAGTAATACACATAGAAAACAAAATGCAATGTATTACCCCCTCCTGCCCAATAGTAGGATTTTTTTTTTTTTTGTAACTTAGGTTAGAGTATTTTTAAATTAATTTGGTAGTAAACATTCAGATGTCAAGCTGAATAATGGGGTCTTGAAAGACATTTCAGTCATATTTTACTTATCCAATACACTGGCTGCTTTGAATAATCAAAATATATTTATTTATAGAAAGAGAGTTAAAACTGGGAAGGAGTGAAGTGGACAGCCCTGGAAGAGAATACAAGGGAGGTCCAGAAAAGACAGACCAGGAACCTTTCCTGTCTGCTGTCCCAGTGCAGCTGTAACAGATGCCCTGCTGAAGGTTTATCTGCATCCAGTTATTCCCTGTAGATAAACAGGTAAAAAGAGACACAGAAAAGAAAAGGAAGACAAGCAACAGGAGAGTCTCTGAGGACAGAGAATAGACAAAAATTAAAGGACACACGCAGTCTCAATCATCACATCCTGTTTCAAAGAAGATGGAAGTGGGAACATCTCACCTAGTTCACAGAAGGTAAAAGTATGTTTTTTCCACTCTTCATAAGTAGTATTGCCAATAAGCCAACCTAATACAAAGCACCAATCAGTTTGAAACAGGATTTCGTTTCAAAATTAAAAGTAGAGCTAAAGCTTTGAAAATACTTATCATAGATAATGCAGGATTTGAACCGGACTATTAAATGACAAATCCTTCTTCATACCCCAAAATATGAAGAGCTTTGTTCTTAATCCAAATTCATTTTCGTGTTTTGCAGGTCATGTTCACCTTTGTCTAAAAATAAAAGAAATAGTTCTGCACTGTCTGGTGGGTTTTTTGTTATTTTGTCCAACTGCACCTGAAACTCAGACAAGATATAAATAACTTCACCAGCTACTTTTTGGCTTTCCCTGGCAAACTTACTCACTATTGCAGAGCAGCTTATTTGGAGATCCATCACAGTTTGGGAACTCAGAATTACCTACTTAATATTACTTCATCAACAGATATTTTACTGCAGTTATTGGCACTGAGGTTGAATTCATACTTGTGTATGAATTCTGAAATTCAAATGCAGGTAAATATCAGAAACTTTTTAGCAATATAAAGAAAAAACATATAACTATTCCTCCTCCAGAGCTATCTCTGCCATGACAAAAGGTCCCATTTTTTGCCAGGGATAATCTGTGCCTTAAGAATTAGTCCATTCAGAAGTTCAGTCCATTCACTGTGTTTTGTTGTTATAATCACTAGAGGGAAAAGTAATTTTATTATCTTCCCAGGATGCAATCACTTCATTCCCCAAACCGCCTTTGTGCTTGACACCAGATTTTAAAAGTCAGATGTTGTTCTTGTCTTCAGCTGAGTCATTAGAGACTACAGGAATGCAGTGAAGCTTGCTTCCTGCCTCAGCTGTAATGGAGTGTGTGGCAGCATAGCTCGGACAATATATCAAACATTTGCAGCAGACATTTTTTTTCTGCTGGATTAAGTTTTTATCCTTGGAGTATGTCCTTGGTCTTCTATTCTATGTTCAGACATCAAAACAAATAGAGAATTTTATTGATTTCCCACAATGTATTTCTAAATTTGTGATGCCCACATGCTAGAGTTGATAATTTTACAGCCCACAGATTATTGAAAAAAGTCAAGATTTTTTTAAGCCTGCATGCTCAGATGTTATATTCAAAACAAACACTGTAAGACATGCTCTTTTCTTGATTTATTATAGTCCTACTTTTCAGCTTTTCATGCTAGTAGTTATGGCAAAGACAATCATGCAGAGCTAAAAATTACAGAAGTCTTATTCACCACCTATATTTAAATCAACTTGTCCTTCTGTTTTCCTATGTATGAAATAAATGGTTATACACCCAGTTCTCTCGGAAAGAAAAAAGACGGAAACCACAAAATTCTACCAACCTGGGTTGTTGAGAAGCTGGAAACACAAACTTCCTTTCATCATTTAACACGTGAAGGTACTTCATTACTTTGTTCACCAGGACTCTGAGTTTCTTTTCCAGCCTAAAGAGAATACTGCCACAGAAAAAAAATGTTTATATCTGAGCATAAAATCAGAATTAATTTGCTAGAGTTCTGAGTCATATAATCCTCCATTTTCCCCATGACAGGGCTACATCTTGCATGGTTACCATATCCCCATCAACAGGGAGAGTTGATGATAGGTGCATAGAGTGTCTGGAGAGGAAAAGAGGCAAGGATTTCCGGTAGAGACAGAAATCAAAAGCGCAATGAACAGCATACTCTGTAGTTCTGCAGACTATAAAATTTTTAGCTGTAAAAATTAGAAATCTTGTTTTATATTAATATTCATAGCAATAATTTTAAAAACTTACTTTCATTTTTAGAATATAAAATGATCTCTCTTTTTTAATTTCATTTCTTTTGGGCCATAAACATTATTACTTTATTTGTAGTTTCTGGTTGTTTCATCTCTCTAGTCAATATTTCCATGGTGAATTTATATTGGAAATCATAGTTCCAAGACAGATAGCAAACAAAAGTGCATATTGTGTCATAGCAGTGTGCACCAGTTTCTCTTCTGATTTGCTGCCAATTCTGAACCAACAGAATTTAAGAACAAAACTTCCATAAGATTGTCATGAAATATGGAATTCAACTTTTCTTTTTAACAAAAGCTTTGAAAGATGTCATTTCCAAACCCCAATAAAACCAAATCAAACAACAAAAGAACAGTAACAATGAAATTATAAACATAAGGCTTTACATCTGGGGTTTTTTTCTATCTAATCTAATATTCTAAAATAACATCAGGCTCCCTTCGTATAAGCTTTTCTTAACTAAATAATAATGCATGTTTCTTTAATACAGAAAACCCTGCACTCTACCTTATTTTCTGGTAGAATTTAATCAGATTCAGTAAAACTATTGAACAACTTCCCTATTCTCTATTTCAAATTGTCATTTAATTTCTGTTGTGCCAGAAGATCCTGGCTCCACTGAATCATTGAGAATAATGGCTTCCAAAGCCTTTCAATTTCTGCTAACTACCATTCTGTGGATTTACAAGGAAGTACATGGATCAAATGCCTAGTAATACCTCTGTGTATTGTCTATAGACTTTTATATATCTTTGCAATTTAGATGGTATATGACATATAATTTAATATCTTTACATAGAAATAAAGGAAATTTTTTCTTTTGGGAATTCCTTGAAAATATTGAGAAAAGGTTAGCTACAGATTGATTGGAAAGTAAGACAATGTAAATCAATATTCTGTATTTAAATCTAGGAATGATTCCAGCATGATTATTTAATTTCCTACTTTATCTCAATGAAAGCATGAAAGCCTATATATCTATTTTAAAGGATATAAATCAAGATTAAGATAAGGCTTCATTTTCTCTGACCAGGTTGTCTTTGAGACATTATATTATTAGACTAACAAAATAATTTTTCACCTTTAGAAACAGATTCAAATATTATAAACTAGTATATCAAAACAACGCTGAAGAAAGATATTTATGGTAAGCTAGAACATTTTTGGCTACTTTACAAAAAAAATAGCTGCAGCACAGATTTTGATCTCTATTTTATAATGAACATTTATCAGAAGCAGCATCAGTTCGGATTCATATAATATTAAATTGCCGTAGAACAGTTATTAAAAGGAATTTTACAGTTATGCTTAGCAGAATAAGAAGATGAGCTATAGGTTCAGTTTCAGGATTCCTGACACACATTTTTGTCACTGAAACCAGGCTTCATCCTTTCACAGTCTCCCCATGAAATGGCCTGCATTGAATCCAAGTTTAAAAGAAATAAATGCATGCAGGCCCTGTACAAATTCCCAAGACTCAGCCATTCAATCAGACGAAACAACTCCACTCAATTTCTTTCCAAGCTGGGATTACCCCAGACAAACAAATAATTTCTCTGCTGGAATTGTATCCTGTCAGCTCAATTTGAGAGACAAAAAAGTTTTTGTGGAATAATGTTTTTCTACAACATTATCAAGATGGTGACCATGAAAGGTTATTCATGAAGAGCAATTATCTTGACATGAGACAAACTCAGATGGAGATGTTTTTCTGCAGTGAAGGCTGAGTTACATCTAGTGGAATCTGTTTTTAACCCAAGTTATTTACCCTGACATACACTCCACATCAAGCTCTCCCTTTCAATCAAGCAGGAGCAGAACAAGTGTATATAACACTCAGGAACAGTCTCTGAGCTACACAGTAGAAATAATGGAATGGGTTCATAACTCTTCAGACTAATAAATAAAAAGTTATCTTCTCCACTCTTGCAAAAGCAGCCATTCTTAGGTGCAACTTTACTACTGACAACTTGAAACTGCTCTACTGTGGAACACAAGCACTTAGCACTGTAAATTTGTTCAGTAGCACTGTGAAGTTCAGTAGCATCTGCTATTTTGGCCAGGAAGGGAAGGTGGAGGGTTGTTATGTGGGGGTTTTCTAACGCTATCACCCAAAGCACAAGGACAGCATTTTCTCTTAGGAAAAGAGACTAGACAAAATAGCATTCTGTATTCTGATCCTCAGCCATGAGAAACTATGCTAGTTTGAAATTCTCTCTTGCCTAAAATGTTTGTCCCCCTGATCTGTGCGTACATACACATTAATTCTGAACTGAAATTTTCCCTTTAACAAGCTGATCGATTAAGGCTCCAAAGGAAGGGGGATTTATGAGTCAATCTATAAAAATATAACTCAAACTAAAAAAAATACATTTGAAAGTCTGTGAAAAATGCTAGCTAAGACAGCATTGACTGTAACAAAGTCTCTTTTTGAAAAGCTGAAAAGCCACCAGAGAACTTCTCAGTGGTCTGGGTCTGCCTCTGTGTATATTTATTATAAAATCTCAGTTATTAAAGCTCCCAGACTAAACTGAATTTTAATCATCCACACAGTTTTCTGAGAAAGTTAGAGGGAGATAATGTTGGAAGGAATAAACACATTCACATTCTTTGATAATACTGGCAACTGAAAGAGTTTTTGAAAGTATTTTTTGGTTAGAGAAGACACACTTGCTATGTGTAATGCTTCCCACCTTTCCCTAGCAATGAAATAACACTGTCATATCACAAAATACACTACAGGAGTAAAACCATAGGGCACAAAAGAAATAACCTCAAAAATTATCTGTACTTCAAAGGTAGACTTGTTTCTTGGTTAAAAAATGCAGTGGAGAGGGAAAAAAGATGTTGACAAGTATTTTTATCACTAATTCACAATTCAAAAGCTTGGTAAAATAAATGTGCCTTTTTACTACAAACACAGTATAAGGATGGAGTCAGTTACTAATTGCCCTCTTTTTTAGTGACTTCATTTATGGGTGTCACTGCTAATTGTCATGCCATCATTCAGTCTTCATTGGCTTTCTGGTCAAATTATAAAAGTTTGTTTAACTATTTTGGCTTTGTCTCATTTTTTCAAAACAGCTCATTTTTTTCTCAAATAACCACCTCTCACGTTCCAAAGCAAGCGACAGAAAGTGCATGATGATACCACTGCACAAGACTTTACCAAGAGAAGCTCAATATAGACCTCTTAGCTGGCATTAGTATGGAAGAAGGGATTCTCTGAAAAACAAACAGATTAGTATGACATTAAGTGACATGTTGTAATTGCAGCCTTTATCTACAAAAATTAACTTGAATAATAGCGTTTATGAGCATGAGAGTGAATAAATTAAGAACAAGTTGTTTACATCTTGGGGTTTTTAAGACTTGTACTACTATCAGAAAAATGTGTTCTCACTATATGTAGAGATTAATTTGAGTGGCTTCTAAGACCTTTGAAGAATTTAAGAGAAGCACCATGTGGATTTTTCTAGTACACCCCTCCACAAAACCTAACTCAGCTGTACAATGAAGGGAGAATTTTTATGTCACTGGGAAGACAGAAAGAGGCTCCTAATAAAGGAGCTTTGATTCCATATCCTAGTATTTCAGTAACACGATACCTCTTGTCTAAAGTGAAGTAGGTATATCCATGTTCTTTTCCAACCAGTTCCATGCTCCACCTTCAGTGCCAAGTAATTACATTGTAAATCCTAAACTCCATTCACAACATAAATTACTTAATTCAATATCTTTTTCCTAAGAAACTATTTCATGGTTAGAAAAAAAATGCTTAAAAATCCGTATCTCTATCAATTTTTCAATTCATGCTACAAAAGAGACTGTGCAATATGTTCTGCTGACCAGCAAGGACTCACCTTTCCCACTGCTCTGTGGTTTGCCCTGGAAAAGTACACAGCATCCTTCCAGTAATGCTGGAAGAAAGACAATGGCTCCGTATTCACCAGCTTTGCCTGCCCCTCCAGACACCATGCTGCAACTATGACCCTCTAGCCATCTGTGTTCCTGCACTGCTTTCAGTTCTTACCTCATATTGCCCCATAATAGGAAAGGAACTGTGAGTGAGAGCAGAAAGCTAGATGTCTTTTGGATGGCAGTGGGAAAACCCACTAGGTCAAATTGTGCATGTGTGTGTGTGTGTGTCTGTGTGTCTGTGTGTGTCTGTGATTACACTGAGATTAAATCATCCTTTCCTGCCTATTTTCAATCAATAAATAATTAAACAAACAAAAATTAGTTGGTTAGCAATCATTTATAAGAAAGGGATGAAGAGAACTGAAAACAATTGGCACTGCAGTTGATAGCAAAACAGAGGGGTTGGGCAATAATTAAGCAGGTGGCCTCAGAGAAGTAGCTACAGGCAGAAGCAGGTAGCACCTCAGGGCATCAGGTTCTTGTTTTGGCCTACAAACTGCAGTGAAAGGAACAGCATTTTAAAAGCAATATAAGAGGTGAATCAGCTTGCTGCAAAGCAGTGTCTCTTTCATATCTGCTTAGATAACTTACCAGCCATCAGCACTTTTGTGGAAAGTGCAGCCAGACCTAAAGCAGTTATGCCTATTTCAGCTTCAGAATCAGCCACAGAAACAAGAGCTTAGGTAATAAATTATACCCAATTTACAGGGCTGTGACAGGTTTCCTGTGACTTCTGGGATTTTGAGTAAATCCACCTACTCTGTTACAATCAATAGTATGCCAGGGAGGTGCACCATGTGGGAGGTTTGTCTCATTTCCTACAGTTTTAGGTTAGAAATGTCTAGCTGTTATCTATTTGCCTGAATTTATGCCTAATTTGTACCAAGTGAAGTGCAAAATAAAGATGAAGACATTTATTCATAACATGCAAAACAGGCAACACTGAAAACAAGTATTCATACAAGAGGAACAACAAAGGGACATGCAAACTACAACTCCATCTAATCCTACCTAGACAACAGTGCAAGGAAAGATTAGAGTAGGTGGCCTTTACCAGAAAGACATTCTAGTACTCAACTTTGAATTTGCCACTCCTTGTGCTATGACACCAAACAGTAAAAAACAGCAGCCCATAATTTTCCATTTGATTCATCTTCTATAGTTGCATGTCGATTTTGAATTTTATTAATATGTTGCAATATTTTTGTAATTTAAAGCACCTTTGATAAAAGCATTTATATAGATAAAGTTCCTGTAGTATCAATTTGCTGGCAATTTTCACAGTGCATAAATCTTCCTTTTTATACAAAATTACATTTTAGCTGTTGAGTGGGTAGAAATATCTAAAAAATAAATGGGTCTCACAAGCTTTTAAGTGGCTTTAAACATAGTGCTATTTTTCAGGATACTTCTGCACACACGTCATTTCACATGCAAGTGAAGTAAGGACTGGAGGATTGTGTTCTACCTACAGTTGTTAGCATAATTGCCTTCAGTAAATCAGATTACTTGCTGCCTTCTCAAAGGAATACCTATTATCCAAATGTTTCTAATTAATAGCAGGACATGTCACTGCTAAAATAATGTCCAGAGGAAAGAAAAAGAAACCCCAAGAGTAAAATGCTCAACTAACACACTGAGAGTGACAAAGTCCAGGATGTACACTCAAATGTCATTCAATACAGTTCCAATCCTGTTCAAACTACTTTGAAAAACATTGATCTCCAATGCTTCAACAATACACAATTCTAATTTTGTTGTTGTTGTTGTTGTTGAGAAATAGACTATCCAGAGTCCAATTGACCCTGTGATGGGAGAGCAGTAAAAGAACCTGTATTAGAACACATGTGGCTTGAATATTAGGCTAATATTACAGACCTGTGACATCCTAGGGAATTGTACTTGGAAAAAACAGGCTGTGTTATGTGTTTAAAGTAAGGCTTGTTGAATAGGCAGTAGCTAGGACTTGAAGATTTTTGTTGGTTGTGATTGATATTTTGTTACCGTGTTGTTTTCTTATACTGTGACAAAAGAAACACCAACAGTATATATTTACACATGACCTAAATTTGTTCATGACTAATCATCAAATCTGAAACACAAAAAAGTAGGAAAAAAGGATGAAATGCATACAGGAAAATAAATTAACTGTTACAAGAAGCTATTAAATAAAAACTGCAGAAATCTGTCCACTTTGATCAGATGACGAGATCAAGAAGAGCAAGAGACCCCAGTTACAATTTTCATTCAGAATTCTTTTATAATGTGAAAAAAAACTTTGCAGGGTGATATGCCTGATGATAAATATTTGATTTTTTAAAAATTTTTTTAAATAGTGCATGAGATAGTTTCCTTTGCAGTATTCTACTAAGGCTATCAATCTCAACATGCTTAGAATGTAAGAGTCTACTTTGAATTTTGTTGCAAATCTTAAGTAGTTTATTAACTTATCTCAGTTTATGTAAGTGGGCTTAGTAATGTAATATCTTCAAATTGATAATAGTTATTCATAAAAATAAAATGTTTTGTTATTCTTAATAATAGGCTACCAAAATCCTAAGCTTCCTTCACAAGCAGTGATACCAGTAGACCTGTAGCTGGAACATGAAGATATTGCCTTTAGATGAAGAGAATCCATGCTTCCTGGATCTTGGAACCCCACAATTCGAAATGTATGAATAGCTGTTCTACTGAAAACTTCATAAGCCCTTCTGTTTTGTAAAGAAGATATCTTAAAAGACTCTGCCAAAACATGTGCTAATATAATTAGATCATATGAAATATCTGTTAAAGCAGGTATATTTACATATATGTATATATATATACAGTTAATCCACTGATAATGTTACAACTTACTGTATCCTTTCCAAAGTTCAAAAATCTTGATCTGCATTTTTCAGTCAATTGATATTCTGAGTAGCTTGACTAAGAGCAGTTTCAGTTGTTCAGCAGGTCTCCAGATATGACCATTAGGATTAAAGTGTTTTGCTTTGTGTGATTTATGTTAATATTCTCAGCCCTTCACTACACCAAATTATAACTTCCAAGGGAGATGGGTTTTTACCTTTCAGGCAATACTGGATCAGTATTGAGCTCAGTATTACGTTTAGCTCAGTAAGTCCAATTTTATTCAGGTATCTGATCATTTCTTCATTTGAAAGATTATTCTCAATAAACTTCTTAAAACTTTTTCCCTCAGCAGTATTCAAATAGGCAGGAATGCAATATTTAAAAAAAAAAAAAAAAAGTAGTGATAATACAGAGTCTTTGAACCATTAGCTAAGAAAGTAAATCTATAACCTCCTCCTCGAGGACATTAACAGCATCTGTAGGAGTAGTTTGGACAGGATATAGTCCCAAAGGATCTGACTACAGTTGCTCTTTTTCTTATAAAAGAGCTGGCACAGCTTTGCTGTTGGTTGCTTTGTGGGTTTGGATTTCTTCAGGGTTTTAGGTCAGTCTTGATTTTTTTTTTTCCTGAGGTCACAGGATTTATTTAATCATGGTGTTATTTACCTCATTTAAAGTCCTTACTGGATAACGCCTCTTCATAGTTTAGTGCACAGATGTGTTTGATATAACACTATTTCCCAAGTTCTTTATGGAAGTCCAAAACTTCCATGTATTAAGTACTTATTTAATTATTTAACTGCATGTTTAGTTGATCTTGTTTTCATCATGTACTTCCTTCCTGATGTTACTGCCATCTGAAAATCAATGTCAAAAGTACCACCTTTTATTGAGTTTTAGAACCTAGAGAAAGTTATCTATATTCTAGTAAGGTTGTGCTGTCTCATGCATGAAATGATGAAAATTTGGAGCAACTAGGCTCTAAAAGGTTATTTATAAGAATCTTTTTAACCTAGTCTTCAAGGTTAAGAAATGCTTCATATCAGTGAGGGGACGTGTTTAACACATTTTTTCTGTTCCTGGAGTTACGTTCAGTTCTAGGTTTTTTTTAGAAATGCATAAGCTTATGGTGCTCATTTGGGCGTGGAACCTTTAGTTTTGGTGACATCCTGAGAACATTTGCCATGCTGTGACTTGATGAATGTGGGAAATTGGGGAATGGACCTCTGGCTCCCTGGCCAGCAAGGATGCAGCTGGAGAGGCACGGCATAACAGAAAGTATAAGGACGGAACCATACCTGGGGGTTTCTAACACCTAATACCTAATTCTAATACCTCATTTCTAATTCTAATACTTGAATTTTATAAGATTGGCAGGTTAGTAGGTCTTCAAGTCCTTTTTGGATCTGAAGTATGTGTCAGGCTAACTACTGGAGAATGCTGTGTCCATGCTAGTTCTTGTCCAGGGCCAGAGCAGTGACATCCTCACAAAGAGCATGCTCCATGGTTTACTGGAAGGTGACATAACTGAGCTCACATATGATAGAAGAGAGAGAAAATTGAAAATTCATTGGCAAGCTTTAACTTTGCATAGTAGACATGTCAGTATTTAAATAAAAATCAGTGGAAAACCAGTTCTATGGTATTCAACACCAGTCATTAAGTGATGAGTCATGTAAACTACATATAATTGTAAAGTTTCAAAGAACTTTTGTCTCAGTTTTGCACAGCAAAACAATTCCTCTTTCATCAGTATTAATAAACTAAAGGTGTTAGTCTTGTATATCTTCCAGATCAGTTACTGATTATCACTTTATCAGTTCACTCTTGGTTGGAGAATGAATCTTTTCCTGCTTGTTTTCTTAGTTGGTAGGTCACAAAAAAAAAAAATTAAGGTTCAAATTAGACCTTCCAGGCACTACTTCCAGAAAAAAAGAGCAGCTGAGTGTTCACCTCCAACATAAGAATTTGTATAAGTTACCAATGGCAATAATATATATTCATCTTTAGGAATCCTGTATGAATTCATGGTAAGAATAATGAAGGATACTTCTACAGTTATAAATAATGTATCTGAGAAAAGGGTAATAGTTTTTACTGCCTTATAGAGATGCTCCATTGCAAGGCTAACAAGAGAAAAAAGTTCATCCATTATATAAGAAAACTGATTGTAATTCCTCCTTATACTTCAAGTGAAAAAAGGTCAAACTACACACAGTAGTTAAATTCAATGTCATGTATTACTTCAGATAAATTTGAAATGCTTAACATGAATAAAACAGGTTTTTGCCCTTATGGGCAGGAAGAAACTATCAGATATTGTTACTGTAAAAATTCAATGCATAAGAAAAATACTTTGTTCAATTTAAACAGACCATAATACAGTGGTTAGATTTCCTTTTCTATTCCCTCAAAGCGAAACACTGTCATTCTTATCCATATGTCTCCTCTCATTTAGGCCAAGGTTCTATATGTAAAGTAACTGAACTTAAGAAGATGTCTCTAATTTCACCAGCTGTGTTGTGATACGGAGGAAGTTGGATAGTGTGTAAGCCTTTGTTACACTTGACATGCATCTCCTATTCTTCACACCCTATCCAACCTTACAGTCTCTCTACCCTTTGGCATGATTTTTTCCTTTGACTTCTTAACTGAAGCTCCAACTGTTGCAGGAGGTTGTCAAAATGCAAAAGTATTGATCTGTAAGAAGTTCTGCTTTTGCTTTAATATGATTTTTATCTGGATTGTTCTGGAATTGCCTTCTCATCTCTGGGGTTTATAATTTCAAAAAGCCAGTGTTATTCTACAGTATAGCTGATATGGATTTGACGATGAATACTGTGGTTAGCAGCAGTTTCTCAAAAGCTCAATGCATCAAAATACAATAATGATATGTCTTGTCAAGAATAATTTGACCTGTGATTTGCCCTAACACAGAAGCAAATTGAAAGCAGAGAAAGTGTTTTTCTTCCTCTCCCCAGAAATAAAACAACATAATTTTATTTGTTGTCACAGTGGCAAAATCTTCACTTCTACACTGAAGCAAATCTAGAGCCCAAGAACATTAAATCAGTGAAAATAAAGGAAAAACATCAGACTACTTTGATAGTCTTAAAATAAGAGATACTGTGCCTAAAGACTGAAAGAATTTTCTTTACAACTTGTACCTGCCTGTGGCCATATGGGATTGTAAACTTAGAATTTTAAAGGACAATATTTCTCATGTTCACCAAGTCTAGAATTATAGAGTTGAATCACTTTTTTTAGGAGATCCAAGGAAAACTTTAGAACTCTGAACAAAAATTTCAGCTCTCTGATTCACTAATAAAAATTGGCAGGAAAGAGAAAAATATCTATAACCATTCAACTACAGTTTTCTCCTAAATCTTTCATGCATGTGTCTGTGCAAAGCGGGAACAGGAAGGATAATGGATTTGTCCACAGAGAATGCAGAGTTGCTTTTTTTATCATTTCAAGAGAGTTGTTCCCTTACATTACTGCATTACCATCTTAATGTTCTAATATTTTTATTGAAGCCATACCTTATGTACACAAACACTGTCAATGAATGTCTACATAAAGAAAGATTTTAAAAATTTAGAAAGGCTGGAATTGGAGGGTTTTTTGAAAAGAAATCCAGTCTTATGTGAATGCTTTATTTCTTGTAAGGTCCTTAAAACTGCCCTTTCTAAGACACATCTTAGATCAGATCAAGATGTACTTGAGGAAATCCAGATTATATCTTTCGGTGATTCTTAACCATTATCACTTTAGAAACTTAATAACTGTCCCATAGCATTTTGTTTATATTCTAATAAAATGTGTTTTATGCTATCTAAAATCATACAGTGAGGTAAGAAAAAAATATATGACATAAAGGAGAGTAGGTCCCAAAGCAACAGGTGTGTTTCATTCACCTTCATATAATTCATTCTGTATTAACAGAGAGGGTGATGAAAACCCTACCAGACTGTATTTACCTGCTTGTGCATGAATGAGCCCACCAGGCAAGCTGATCCTTTCAGGAAGGATGAGAAAGATGTGGTGCATATTCCTACCTCAAGGAGGTTTAATTCGTGGACCAACCCTTCTTTGCCTTCAACTCATCAGTTTTAATATCTCTGGTCCTTGAGTTTCACATTTTCTCATAGGATTAACCTAAGAAAATATTTATGAAAATTGAAAAAGAAGAAATGTGGCTTTCAGTCCCTCTGCAACAGGATTTTTTTTATCATCTGACATCCACGTAAGACGTTTAAGTATCCATGGCTGCTGATATTGCCATGCCAAGGCCATAAATTCAAATTTCTTGCTATCCTCTTAATGTTCTAAAACGCTGCCCCACTTGCACACTAAAAAAACCCCCAACATGTGCACTTGATTGCTTTGCGTCTGTGAATTATATAAGAGGCCAGTCCCCAGCCTCTTGTTCCTCTGGCCCTTCTGGCAAAATAGTAACTTTTGTATTATACATTTGTGTGTACAGCAACAGCCGGTGTCCACCCACAAACATATCTTTATGGAACAACCTCACATGGTAGTCCAATTCATTTTTCTAGACTCATCTTCCAAACATAATCGTCACTTATGTTCTTAAATATGTTGGTACAATTCAGGATTCAGGGCTTTTATTTGAGTTTGAGCAGAGCATTTGTCTTCTATAACTGTTATTGCAGCCAGATTTCCCATTCAGGGTGCAAAAATTGCACTTTTAGTGCACAAATTGTCTTTCAGGCCAAATGTACAGACTTAATACCATTGTTCAAAGAAGTCCAGTGCAGTGTCTGTGTGCAGGTCAGACCCCTGCCTAATCACCCACTCTCTGCCAGAGACATACCACTCACTCGTGATCCTAATGCTCTTCAGAGAGAGGGATTTTAAAGGGTTCTGTACTTCATCAAATCATAGCTGTTTTGAGTCATTAATGACAAGATGAAACAACAATTTAATTCAGTCTGGTAATCTCAAAATGTGAGTTGCCTGGATGGATTAGTGAGTGATATGCTTTGTTATGTTGCAGTAACACGATGTCATCATTATTTTAGCTTGAAGTGCTGCAACTTCTGGTTATTTTAAGACTGCTGAATAACTGCCATAAACCATAATGTGGTGATCAAAAGCAGCTCATATGTGTGCTTCAGATTTCTACTGAACTAGATCACTTGCAGCATTTTAGCTACATATGCACTATAAAAAAAATAAAATGAAAAAATTAAATAAAAAAAATAAAATGAAAAAAAATTAAAAGGTGGACTAACTTACGCTGTGTTACCATTTCTGCAAAAAGCAAACTGAGCAAAACAGCATACTTGATGCTCAGCAAAATAGTAAAACTGTTTCTGTGTATTTAAATAATGCTTTTGTGAAATCTTGGAAATTGCAAACATTATACAACAAAATTGAGTCCAGAATATCTGCCAAAATAAGCATAATTTCCCACAACCCTGGAAAGTATCTTTCTGCATGGTTTAATCTCAGATCCACCTAATGGAGGTCAGTCAAATTTATTATTTCTTCAGCCTACCTTTCCTAAAAGGGAATATATTAAAAGTTTGAAATTTGACTTTTTGTTATGTCTCATCTTGCTTCTTTTCCTAGTATGACTGATCTTCCTATTATTAAATTGAATTTTAAACTAAAGGCAAATTTTGAAAAGAATCTGTGTGTCATTTCAAAAGTTAAAAGCAATTTAAAAACCATTTTAATAAGGAGAGTATTTTAAACTTTCTTCAAGACAACTGCAAGTAATTTAATTGCAGTATATGCAAACAGTTTCTAATGAGATTAACAGAAGTTTGCTTCTAATTTTTCCACTTTTCAGCCATTCCCAACGGAGCTTTTAAAGACTTGTTACTTGACAAGAACAGCTAAGAAAATAATATTCCTTAGAATTAGCAAGCACCACTACTCACTCATCTGAAAATCAATTAGTATTTCTTTGCCGAAACTGCAGAGAGGGACAAAGCTGGTATTACCCTCACTGCTAATTTATACTGACCTGTTTATCGCCTGTTGTCTTTTGCATATTCCAACAAAAAGTTATCCCATTTTCTTTTATCAGCATAATCCTTCTATGAAAATGTTTCATCTTCACTTAATGGCACTAGGTATATCAACCAGCATTTTGGAAAATCTGACCAGCCAGATGACTGGTCAATTAATACATTAATTAATACTTTAATTAACTTTAGTTTACAGAATGTAGAATTGTTGGAACTAACAAACTTCCCTATGCAATTGTTGCTTCAGTTTAATCTGGTTTTCCCTATTTAGAAACACAGATTCAAGGCAGCAAGAGTATGAATCTATCGTTTCCTGGCCCTATGTGAGCTGAGGCTAAGCCCTTTGCTGGAGCAGAAGGGCACTCTGGTTTGCAGCCCTGTCTCTTCTAGGCTTAAATTCTGCCCTCCCAAGCAGAACAAAGGAAACCTGAAATTATTTGTGGCTGAAACAGGGTTATTATTCTCTAGGTAAAAATACTGGTTTTGTGCTGGAGAAGTGAAAGAATAGGACTGATCATACACACGCATATGAGAAAAAAAGTATACATGGCATGTTTTCCCAAATCTAAACCTTACAAGATTTTTTTTCTTCAAATTTTAATAATAAAGTGGTTTAAAATATTGCTGGATGAAAATCCATTTACCTTGAAAATGACCAATAAATTAAAAACTTGCTAATATTTTAGTAATTTGGTCTCATGGTACTCAACATCACCAAAGCAACTATCAGACTGTGTGGGCACATTAAACAATGGGACATTCAGAGATGTGAACATAAAAATGCTTTACACTGGTGTCAGGGTCAGCCTCAATTAGTTGTTGTCTAAAGCAGGTTTCTCTGCTCACGTGCATTTGCTTTTTCTCTCAAGATCTGACTGAATGAGTCAAACCACTACCCATCAGATCTGACTTGGCACAGACACCTGCCAAACCCATCCTCAGAGTACAGATGCACACGGATAACTTTCTATGTCAAGGTAGCACAAGTGAAAAAGTGGACACATCATGTGGAGGGACTGTTATCTAGTAATTTCAAAAAGAGAAATTAGGACTCTGAGCAAGGGTAGACATGTTTCAAGAACTCAGCCTCTGGTAATCAGATTAAATTACATTTGGAAGCAGACCCACTCTTAACTATATACAGCAAGTAGTTGAAGGCAGCATTCCTCTGTCAAAGATGATTAAAACAGAATGATTTTCAAACAAAATAACATATAATTGAGCAATTACAAAAGAAAATGAAAGCAAGAACTGTGCCAGTAATATTCCCTACAATCATGATTCAGAGGATAATGTTTATGAGAAAGTTGTATACATAGGGGCAACATTCTCCATGGCTGAAAAGGGAACAAAGTTGGGAGTAGATAATTTCTTTGAAAAGAAATCTGAGCTAGAAGCAAAATTGATTCTAGCATTCTAGATTTATACAGGGTCTGCAAAGAGATATTGTGTCTTCTGTTCCTTTACAATGGAAAATATGAGAGGAAACTCCAAAGAGACAAATCCTTGCCTTTATTGAGGAAGGTCCAAATAAAACCTAAGAGCAGAATACCAGATGATGTGAGCTGACATATACAGCTATGAAGTCATGAGAATGAATATTTCAACCACCCTGAATGACATAAATATCTGAAGTGGGTACTAACAAGTTAATTTTTGAACTTTTAAAATCAGAAATGTTGAGCTTGTCTGACATAGTTGTCATTAGACAGTTGATCTAAGCAAAAGTTCTGATCAAATAAGAATCATCTTGGTAAAAATGTTATTGTCCTCTCACCCCAAGTAAGGGAAGATGAAGCCACATCTCATATTTGGCCTGTTTCAAATGGTTATTTAATAACTGTCTGAAGACAAGGTCTAACAGAGATGTTTCCTTTACAATCTGTTTTCTTTCTCTGATTTGTCGCTGCAGGCAACAAGACCACAAGCACCCTGGCAGCGGGGCTGTGTCTCGGCAGGAAGACTCTCTCGATGAGAGCTCTGGGAAGAGCTGTTCGCTTTGTAGCCCTTGCTGGGGCTGGCAGCAGACGATGGTAACAGTTGCGAGCACGGCAGAGGTAAAGGAGGAGAGAGGGGCTCAAATGTAGCAGCAGTCTTGTGTTTATTCTCTGCCCCGAGGGACACGAGAACCTAGCATCAAAATAAAGACTACAAAATGAGCAACGAATGGCAGTTACAGGGGTTTATAAAGGGCCAGACAAGGGTGAGGAGAACAGGGATACACCAATAAGAGAATGATGGATAGTGACAGGTACCCAATAACATGAACAGAAGGGAGAGACAAATTCAAACAAACCAATGGGGATAACAGAATACCAAACTCTCTAGAACAATATGAATATTAAAACAACTCTATGAATATTAAAATAACCCTGAGGGAAGATGGGTGGAGAGGTAACAAATGATAGACAACTTAAAGCCCGGGAAGATCCCCAGCCACGCCTTCTTCTTCCCCCTCAGACTCACCGTCATGAGGGGGAAAGTCAACTCACTGGATGCCATGTATTTTCATTGAGAAGGCAGGCTGGGTCACCTCCACACTGATTCACCCTCCTTTTACAAACATATGTGCATACCTGTGTGTGTATTTATATATATATATATATACATGCATACATATGTGTAGAAATATACATACAGCAACATCAGCTTCATACCAGAATAGCTGTTCAGACCAGACCAGACTGCCTCATGCTAGGGTCTCCTGCATCACTTAGAACTTCCATCCCCAGCACAGTTTCCCAGATGAAGACACCAAAGGATATGCAAAATAGGTGATCAGACATCGGGGTTACTTTACCAGTTCTCAGCACCTGTTCCCCAGCCTAAAATTGTCTCCCACAGCCAGGCACTTACACTGAGGAGTGGTCCATATATTTCACATCAGTATCAAGGGCTCTAGTAACAGAACTGGCATATTTCTACTGTATCTAGGAAGTTGAAACAACTAACTGTAGAGAGTCAGTTCATTCAGAGCTTAGTGGAGCTGAGAATGAAATAGTGACAGTGAGTCAGTGCTGTCTGTGAAGAGGGGCCTTCATGCATATCAAACAGAAAACCCTCACAGATGTGGGACGTTTTAATGTTGAATACTAGGAAGCACAAGTATTTGGGGGTTCCCTGAAATACTGTGGTGGCTTATCTAGAGATATAAGAAACCATAATTTTGAAAGTCAGTATCTATTGTGGGAGTTAGAAATTACTTAAGTATTGCCTTAAGAATGTCATTTAGTACCTAGCATTATTTTTTATCAATTTCCCCTATTGCACTAAGGAATAATAGACCTTTCCTAATGCACTTCAGCCTTGTGTCAATGAAATGTTAGAGGTGATGATACAAACAGATTACATGACAACTGGAGGTGAATAAACTAATACTGCAAGAATTGATAAAATAACACTTCTACACTCTTAAAAGAAGATGTTAAAAGTAATATTGAATTAAGAACCTAAAACAAAAGGGCTCTCAATACCTGGAATTATTACTGGATCCATAGTATTGCACAGTACAATAAATTTTTTAAGGACCTCAAACAGGATTTAAGACCCATTTGTCTTAGGAATTACGAAAACAAATGTTGTCCCAATTAGAGAGGGTGAGGAGGAGGAGAGAAGAGAGGTAAGCAGATCTCTGTTGCAGTTTAAGGGCAATCTAACAGATGTGGTGGCAGTACCATCAGTACTCATGGGCAATTACTAGTCTGAGTAGCAATGGACAGAAATGGTTTGAATACATCCCCCAAAGCAGAAGAAAACTCTGATGGTCTGTAAAGAACCACCAAATAAACTGTGATAATGCCAGAGATTCATACACAGCAGAATTTCCAAGAGACACCTTCTGCATCAAAAAAGTTCCAAGTCACTTTATTATCAGAAGATACTTGGGGTTAGTGGGAGCATAGCCTTTTCACTTTCCTGATGTCTGAAAGTGCAAACATCAAAAGAAAACAGCACACAAAAAGGAAATTACAGAGTATGAGAAAAACAGTGGAGGTAGAAGTTTATAATAGCCAGATAAAAACAGAGGGCTGGATCTGACATGGTATTGTTTTTTCTCAATTACATTTCCTTTGTAGCTGAAACTCAGTGAAAGTTTGTATAGAATGATATTTTTTGAATTTCAAAGCTGTGTATTGCTACTTTTTGTGTCTGTTTCAAGGAACGGCTAAAATAAAATCAGTATGCTTAAATGTAATTAAATGTTTCTTGTCTTTATCTCAAAGAGGTAATTCCAATTATTGCAGAGGCTATAGAGAGTCGTGGTTGATCTTCTCTAGGAAAAGTTTTTGCAACTCAAGCTAACATTACAAAAAAATATTATTTTTTCTCTTAAGAAAGTGTAAAAGAACCATTTGATTTGGGTTTGATTTTACCTGTTTTTTCCAGAAATCCAAACTGTCCTATCTTGCTAAGCTGTGTACAGTAAATCGGGGAAAATAGTACCAACATTGGATCCCAGTTTGGTTTCCCAGGCAATACAGGTAGTATTTGACATGAAGCTGTATATTGCCAGTGCTGCCCTGCTCAGAGGTATGAATTTGGGATTTTTTCCTGTAATCTCATTGAAAACTGCTAAACAAAAAGGAAAGGTTTTTGTACCTGATGAAGAAAGAAAAACCCGACTGCATGCAGGTCACTTAAAAGGTGTATTTCCTTTAAGGCCATATCTTCATCAGGAGGTAGAGAAAACCAAGCCAGCAAAATGCTTTTCAAGGGGACATAATTTCAACCACATCCAGTGACTCAAGAGAGGCGTCCTTTAAATAGGTATCTGCCAGTCCAGCATTGTCCTCCGTGTATGAAGCCTTTATCCAGAAACACATACTTCTACTTTATCTAAATTCAGAGAAGCCTTTGTTATACACCCTTTGATATGAAAGTGCAAAACAAATAAAGAAAAGGCAAAATTATCAATGCCAAGAGAATCCAAATTAGAAATACATTTGGAGGAAAAAACAAATACAAGAAAGGTATTTCACAGATGTCTATAATCTCTCCCAAGTAGTACTTATTTTGATGGTGAAAATAATCTTTTTTCCTGTCCTGTCTAATGTTAAAATTTGTTTATTATATTTTATACTTGCATTATTTCTTTAGAGCAAATAGAGTATTTGTTAACTCTAGAAAAATCAAACTACGGGGGAAAGCTTGATAGTAAGTAAGAATTCAACTATATGGAAAATAGGCAATATGGCAGCTGAAAAGCAAGAGAGTGCTTATATGCAGTCATAAGAACATGAGTTGCTTTTTGTTTTGCAATTCACCTCACAGAGTTATAGAGAGGGTAACTTAAAATGGAGTTGGTTGGATACAGGGATCAAAAATAATAAGATTTAATAGATTAATCCCATCCATCTCCCAGTCCCAGATCTACAACAGCTTTTTGTTTACCTAACCTTTTACACTGCAATTTGGCTTTTGTAAAATAGGAATGATGATGATCCTTGGATCTTGTCTTTTCTCTCCCTTTTCTGTCCATTTCTTCTCTTCAAATCATATACTCTTTAGAGCAAGGGTTATCTTCTATTGTCATTCACTTACAACACCCAGCATAATGGGTGGCTGGTTTTGATGCAGTGATTTTAACATTACTGCTGCAAACAAGTGCAGTGACAGAAATGGTGTTTCCCTCCCAGACAGGGCAGTCCAGATTGTCAAGCATTGTGATAGTGGGGGCTGGAGGCACTGCTGATGCCAATCTAATTAATGATTGAACTGGCTGTTTACAGGCATTTGTGGATACTTGTGATGGTGCTGCCTTAATTCTACTGAAATGAGGAAACCTCACAAATGTTATGAGTTTTAAAGGTTAGAAATTATTTACCCAGTATGTAGGTGGGCCTCAGCAGTGTTCCTGGTCTGTAGCCTTCACCTATTTAGTTTGTTAGTATGGTAATATCACATAACCAGTACAAGTTAGGTAAGATGTCTTGAGTCCTTCCTACATGACCAGGCTCTCTACAAATGAAATCCAGGTGCCATGCCTCAGATCACCCTGAAATTCAGAGACTGTCCAGAGATATTCATATAGACTGAAATTATGGGTATGTCTCAGGCTTGGTTATTCATCTGCAATGCAAATTTCCCACAGCATGCCTTCTTAGTCCCCAAGGTGGCAATTGACTGTGACCAGGTCCCAGCATGAGGCTTGAGGTCATGTTCCCTTTCACAATTCCACTCCCCTCACATTCTGTCTAGTTCTCAAACCTTCACCCAAAGCTCACAAGTGTCTGTGGCAGCCTGACGCTGATTGAAAAACCATGATGAATGTCCTGCCACCCAAACTGAGGCTGTTCTAAAGTGAGATCACACACCCAAATGTGAGTAGTTACAGCCCACTTTGTAGCAAAAGCCTTCTCACAATACCCTATACCAAAACCTTAACACACAAACTGTCTCATCTCTGAGAGATGCATAACAAAATTTACAACCAAGTATTTTTAGATGAGTTTTGATCAGTTTTGATAATGACTGATACAATAAATCTCTTGGAAAAACATAGTGCATTTGAAAAAGAATCCAGGTGGAATTTGGAGATTAAATTTTATGCAAAATATATATGTAAATAGAGAAAGTAAATTAGGTGTTTGATTATTGGATTTTATTTTGGTAAAAAGTATTTGGGACAAAGTATTTATTAGTCTGTAAGTGATCTGACATAGGCATTATTGTCTTCTGAGAGTTGGAATTGATAAAAAATGCATTATTGTAACAGCTGCATAAAGGATTATTTGCATGCAATATCATACCCAATATTTGCTTGTGTTTCAGTTTTACTCTCAAATAATTTATATGGTGATTCATTTTCACTGTTCCACTTCATTAATAGTAAAGAGGAAGATGACTAAAAAAAGAATCATATTTCTGCCTGGAAAACTGGTATTTCATACAACCTGTTGACAAAGGCTGCATAGAAATCCACAGCCTCATTTTTTTTTCAGTGTAATCACGCCTAAGATGCATCTTGTGTTCTCTTGCCGCCAGTATGATTTGAGTTGAGTGGTGATGGATGATAATAAGACAAATTTTGAGAAGTTCAGACTCACCCTGTACCACAAAAGATACCACATGCACTTAGTAAGATGACAGCAACAGAGTCTTTTCAGGCATACTGAAATAAAACAATCTGCAGGGTCTTCCAATTTTCAAATGTGAAGAAACCACAAGTCATTTAAACAAAACCTATTTCCTGTGCCAATATGTGTAAAAATATGTGTACACACATAGAGACTATGAGAACGTAAACTTCTAATAAATATTTTACACATTTTCAGCTATAATATTTGCTAGAATATTTTTAGTTCATAAAATTTTTTTGATTACTGAAAAATAAAGAAATTGACTAATAGATAGACTATTGGGTTTTTTTAGTTGACTGTTGTTTTCAGGACAGGAAACCTAGCTTCGAGCTGGGCTGACGTTCAAGTTGTCATATTGAAAATCACATTTTGGGAAGTCAACATGAGAGTATCCACCAGTGCTGTCCTGAAGTCACGTAAGGAAGCACTAAGACCCAGTACAAAATATGTTTGATGAACCAGAAGGGAGTCAATAGTGGGTGGTCTGCTATGTATGCACGGAAACAATAGCAGAAATAAAATGCCATGAATGGAGCCAGTGAGATTTTTCACAGGTATCATTTCATGTGCCTTTCAGTACTCAGCAGACATTCCCTTTTATTTGAAAGCAGCTCACAGAGATGACAAAGAAAATATTGATCTTCATGAGTCTTGCAGGTGATGGTCAGAGCCCTTCCCTTCCAGGTTCTTTCAGTTTAGTAGAGATTTAGTATGTAGACCTCTACTTTCTTTCCCACACTTTTTCCTAGTGGGACTTGGAGCCTCTATATCACGCAGGAATAAAGATTATGGGCCAAATCTGAGGATACTGGGCTGCATTAGTTTAAAAATACAGATCACTGCAAAGTTCTAAATTCAATAGAAATAATAGAACATAATAATAATAGTAATAGTAATAATAATAATAACAATAATAATAGATGTATCATATAAATTATAATGAATACCATCTCTTGATGTAGTCCAGTATGCCATACACAGTTCAAATCAAGGCTGATGTGGAAGGTTGAACAGAACCACAGTGGGATCATTGATCCAACCTCCCTGTTCTAGCAGGGTCATCAAAAAGAACATTTCACAGGATTGCATCCAGACAGTTCCCGAATATCTTCAGTGAAGAAGACTTCAAAATCTCTCAGGGCAACTTGTAATCCAGGTAGGTTGGCTGTAATGAGAGATCAAGGGATCTGGACGTGCTGATCCTCTCTACAATAATGCCTGAGATAAGATAAAATTGACGGATCCTGTCCTCAAGATACCTAAAAATTTCATTTTACGAGTCTCCTTTGCAAAATATCTGTGCTTGCCTCCACACTTCCTGCACTAAGGATGCCCTTAATCTGCCAGAACTCAGGGCCATGCCACCACTTTACATAAAAGCAGGGAAAGGATAAGATTTTCACACTAACCATGTTATGAATCTTACCAGTTGACTTCTCAATGAAGATACTGTCAAATTTCATAGTTTACCTCTTCACACCCTCAGATATGAATGGGTCTAGCAGGCCCAGCTGCAGTGTGCCAGAACAAAGGCTTGTGAGATTTAACAGTCCCTTCACTTTTACACCTTCTGGATGATAAACTGCATGAAAACATCCATCTGGTCTCTGCACTTGTGTTAATGGAGTTTTGTTAGACACTTTATAGTCTATAAGATAATCCAAGTTTGGAATACAATAACTTGGAAAATATTTTATTGGCAGATGAATGACATTTGCAGGCTCCTGAAAGTCATAGATCTGGGATTGCTCATGTATCCTGATTTCATTCCCAGGAGCCTAATGTCTCACTGCTGCAGGAGGATAAGTGCCTCCTGAGAAAACAGTTACATCCTGTACTCACACATGTAGACAAGATTAATAACTTCTATGCATCACAGTAGAGTAACATAGTTAAGCTTTAGTTTAATAGTGAGTGGCAACCTTATTTCTGTTCTTGTTTCTGATCTACCTGTGATTACCAGAGTCTTTTTGTTTAGTAAAACTATGATTTGGAAGTGGAGTAAGCCCCTCAGCATGCATTAAAAAATATCCAAGATACATGGAACTAAGAACAATATTGTATTATAGGTCAAATGCATTTTAAGATGCTAGACGCTTTCCCTCCAGCTCTTGATGGTGGTAGTGTGACTGACTTCATATCACACACCTGACAGGAATGTGTAGTCCAGATGACCACATTAAACTTTCTCAGAAGGCAAACTTGCCAAAAAAATATTCTGCTTTGGTATAAGGGCACGAACACTGACTGCTTTGATATACTGATCTGTTCCCTCTGTGCCCAATTACTTGCTCATAAATGAATGGTAGAGGAGAAATGGCTTCAAGGAAACCGTGGTTGCTCACTGTATAAACCATAACTTAAAGCTGAAAGGATTGGTAGAAATGTGTGCTGCTACCACACCTTGGGTTCATGAGCTGAAAGTTGGTGGCCATGTCACATGCTATGGGAGAAAGCATTTCTCCACTTCCTGTAAATAAGTGAAATTGGAGCAGAAAGGCCTTTTGCCCTTGTAGTTTTTCTGGCAAATGTATGTGACTCAGGGGGCTCTAACCAGCCTGGGTACTGACAGGAAGCTAGATGTGGCAGCTGAGAAATTACATTTAAGGTGTCCATTCACTAGCACTGGGCCTGACATGTAAATATGCATGACCTTAAAGGAATAATGTGAAAAATGTGACTATGGACTGTGTTTTATAAATTATGTCTGCCACGGTGAGTAATGAAAGATTCGCACTGGGAGCCATAAAAATTATTATCTAGTACAGCAGATGGTTAAGTGAAAGAAAGATACTGGAAATCTCATCGTGGAATAGCCTGCCCAAAGGGAAAATTTCTTTTCCTCTCTCAGTAATTTCTGCCATAATCTTATGCCTCAAACTAAAGGAGTATCATTGCTTTATAGTTCCACATTCTTTACAAAAGACTTGGTACTTAGTTGCATATAGAACTGTTAGATTCATTCTTATTCAGAATAAGGAGCTTATCGCAGGAATGTATGTTGACAATGGATTCCAGAAATAATTTGTGCTGTGCAAAAACCAGAAATGGACCTGGTTCTGAAACACAGATGAAGGCATACTGAGCTCTTTCTTCTATCTCAAAAGAAGCAGGAAGTGAGAAGCTAGAAGTCCTCTGCCTTTTCAGTCTTCACTTCAAACATCCAAAGAATTATTGTGTCCTGGAAAAGGAACTGATGTGATGGCTGCCAAGATACTTTCTCAAGCCACAACTTTTCATCAGGTTTCACTCATTTTGACGTCAGGTTTTGACTCCCAGAGGACATAAAAAATTATCAATTTATACTGGGAAAAAGACTTCTGGTTTCGTCACGCTGTACATTCAGTGGGTGATCCCCAGGCTATAAAATGTACTTTGATTTTTCTTTGCTGCTAATCCTACTGTGTTACACTGTGTTTGGTTAGGTTAGGCTGTACCTGTAGCTTGTGCTTCCCAGTAAATGTTTAGCTGTTCTAACATAGTTTTAATACCAGTTAATCAAAACTTTTAAGAAAAATTAAAAATATTCAGGGAGGTTTTAATGAATTTTTGACTTTTATTTTGTTATCTGTTTGTTACTACTGGAGGGACATGAGAAATCTTCCTGTGACTAGAAACAGTGAGGAAATCATTGCATATTTTTCCCAACAAACATCAAAATAATACATGAAAATCTAATGACAGTCAATTTGAGAGGTAAAACCCCCAAATCCTTGTGACTGCCTTTAAATTAGCAGAAGAAAATTTCCATTGCTTGATAAAAGGCATTTTAAACAATTCAACTAAAACAACAAGGAATATAGTTAAAAAATGGGAAAGAAGGAAAATAAAAATGGAATGCAGATGGTATTTGCATGTTTCATTCTCAGAGAAAGTTCTGAAAAAAGTATGAATATTTTCCTGGAGCAGCATCGCATAATGTTTGGTTCATGGGATATGGAGACTATGAATTACTAGGAAATAGTGCTTCAATCCTTCCTTTTCCAAAAAGTGACTTCCATTTCTCTCTCCATCAAGGCTGCACCTCTCCTTTTGTCTCATTTTTCTTACGAAAATAAAAACAACTCTTAAAACAAAACACTTTTGCTGCAATTCTTAGGTCAATTGATTTAACAAGTCACCACTTACAGCCAACCCACTTTCCTTACATTTAAGAAATCCCCTGGAAATACCCCCAGATTGCTGTTGAGAGCATGGACATGCTCAGCATAACACCTTCTCAAGGTTTGGATGGGCTGAGCATGGGCAGGTCCACATGTGCTACAGTCCACGATGCAAATGGATTACTCTGCTCTTCCAAAGCACCACGTGCTAGAGCTGGAGCCTGACCTTTGAAGCAACCAGATGTCTGCTTACTGTCTCATGTTTGCATTTCCAACATCCCCATGTAATTCTCTTGCCTTCAGAACAGAGTTTCTTTGGGATTGTGTCACAAGGTTGTCAGAAACTGCTGGATTTTTTTATTATTCACTGCTCTGTGTTTCTGAGCCTCTCTGGGTGTTACAAGTAGATGTCTCCTATGCACACAGGGGAATACTTTCACAGATGATCATGAAAGTCAGGGAAATCAGAAGCTTGTGCATTTAGTTAGCTTGACAAAATGAAGAAAATTTAATTGAAACTGCAATGTTCACTGACATCTGATAGAAATGAAGCTGAAAGATCAGCTATTTTTCCTCATAAATATCTAATCAACAAACATTCATATAGCGTACACTCTCTATATTGGTGCAAATGAACAACCAGACTAATTTAAGATCAAGCCTTAGAAGTGGTCAAATTTAGTAGTAATAAAGATAGATTCAGTAGTAACAAAGTAGTAGCAAAGTAGCAAAAAAGTAATTACAGCTATCACTAATAGCCTATAGTTCATGTATTTATGTGTGTGTCTATGCATACATGTATATATGTAAGCATATACACATATATGTAAGCATATCCATACCCTTATGATCCAGGATATTACTAATGGGAAAAGTATTGCTTTGCATGTGTACATGCATATAAGCATGAGTAAATGTACAGTTCTGCACACATTTCTCTGTGTGTATCTATATATATGAATGTTTTCAGGTGTGTGTATACAATCACAGTGTACAGGCATCATACATATAGACAATATATGCAATATAAATTGCTGCTCTTTTAGGAAATTGTTACAAAGTTCATTCCTAGTGACAAAGAACTCAACTTTAATGGTATATGTCAATAAGCTTTGCTTATTATTTTACTTTGAAATTACTTTCAATTGCCTTTTAGTATTCCATTGTAAAATTGTTGAGTTTTTATGTCAGTTCATCCTAAAAGGATTAGCAATGAAGAGTGAGTCAGTTTGTTCCCTATGACAGGTAGCTGTTAGTAAATTCTACGTAAGATCAAAGAGAGAATCTTTATTCTGTGATATGATCCTATGATTTACATATTTCTTCTTTGGTCAATATGTGTTGTCTTGCACATCCTGAAAAAGTCTGTAAAATTTTGCAATCCCTCTACCTGTGGGTTTAGTATTTGAATCTTTTCAGCTGCCTATTTTGCATTTTGGATTACATAATATGCTTTTTTAATCTTGGAAAGTGGCTTTTGACCACAAATTGGAAAAATGTAGTAGAAAAAATCCAATAACTAAAAACAGTAACAAAAGTTTTCTGTAACATTTCCTTTCCTTACAGAAACTCAAGGTCATTCAGGTGTATAATACGTATTTTTTGTCCCAAAGCCTTCAAATGTTTTGTCCCTGTTCTTCAGCACTGCGTAAGAAGTATTGCTTATTAGATGCTTAATGTGATGAATTATTCTTAAGACAAATTAGAAGTTAAATAATTATCCAAATAACAGGTGAAGACAGAATCCAAAACTTTGTATAGTACATCTTATGATTACTATTATATTTTTGTATATATGTTAAGTTACTACTTAACCTTAATTTCATTTAGAAATTGAGTAATTATAAATGTATTCCTTGTAAATAATTTCTTAAGGCTGAAAATTAATTTCATTTTCACCCATGATAAATTACTATTTCTTCCTTGAAAATCACTGTCTGTATTAAAACCTGGTACTGCTACCAAGTGTAGCTGTTTGCAGAACTTCAGTGTCCTAAATTCACTGCTATAACAACTACTCAGAATGGAATCAAAGCACTATTGAGTCAGAGGTCTTCAATAAACCCAATAGGGACTGAACAAATATAAATCGAAGTAGTAGGATTTTCTGGATTTAGAATCAAAACATTTAAAAAGTAATTTCAATAAATAATTTCAAATTATTTTTCAAAGTATTTTTCAAATTATCAAATGAATTTTCAGATTACATTCTAGAATGGATTGTCTTTGAAAATGAAGTTTGTTTGATCACTCATTCTCATTTAGCCAACAGTTTTTCCTGAGAGTTTCCTAGTGCTAAACCTTAAAATCATTATGGAAATGTAATGACTCACCACATTTGTTTGTCCTCTTTTTTAGGAGAACAAAATATCTTCAGGACTTGTAATTATTGAGAAATATCAGCAATTGCACTTCACTTCTAAAGCAATATAATCAAATGTCTACTTACTTTGTAATTATGGTGGCAATCTCTGTGTGCTTTGTTTTATTTATTCAATTCCACTGTATTTTAGTGAATGTTTTATTAAAGAACAAAATAATTACATGCCTTTTCAATAATGAACTGCACCTACTAAACATTTTTAATTTATCATTTCAGAATTCTGAAAACAAGAAACTCTTTAAATTTTAATTGTTATTTTTCTTTTAAAGTGCATTTACAAAGGGACAATTCCACAAAAGCAGAGAACACATTCTTCATTGTCGTAACCAGCCATTTCTTACAGATATACCAACTTACATATTCAGAAACAAAATTGCTGAAAAATGTGTTCAAAACATCTTAAAATCTTTGTGGGTTTTGTTTTGGTTTGGTTTGGAATCTTTCTAACAGTAGGTTTAACTAACATTTATTATGAAGTCACTGAGATGGCACAGTTTATTGTAAGTCTTTCACAACACACTGCAGGTAGGTACATTTGTGTGCAATAGAAGGGAGGGACTCAACCAAATTCTTTACTCAAAAGTTCAATTGTATGTGTCCCTTACAGGAACATTGAGGTCCAGTAGACATTCCTTCCAGTAAATTTTCCATGTCTGTGTTTACATTCCGCATGTTTGACCTCCTGAGTCATAAGTCTGGGTATCTTTTTCTTTACTCCTTGACCTCTGTTTTTTAGATATGAACAGTGTCTAAAGAAATCCTTTTGGTCTATATTCTCATGGAGCTATGAGAAGAAAAAGAATAGAAGGTAATGAACAGATCTGAGATGCTTCAAGTAACTTCAATAATTTATGGACCAAAAAATAGCTACTCCTGTTGAGTCTAGACACAGCAGGAAACTTTGTCAGATCCAGAGAAGGGGAAAAACAGATTTCATGCCTTCACATATAAAACTGATTTCTTGAGAATTTGTTTTTAACAATGTTCTGTTTAAATGGATATCCAGTGGTTTTTTTTCATATGCAACTCACAGTAGCCCTTGAAGCTTGTTGAAGAGCTTTCAGAAGTCTGCCAAGAGGTAATTCACTCACTGGGAGTTAAGAATAGACACCTAAGCTCAAGTATTTATTAAATTGGAGATGGCCCTGAAAGTCTATAAAGAAGTTTCCCTTCCTTAATACAAGACATATATCTGCGTGCACAGGCACAGTTTGAATCTATAATCTTCATGCTTGTGACTGTGTCACAGTTCAGCCTATAAATAACATGAATATATTCTGATTTTCAATTAATAAAAACAGGAAAAATGCCTGTATGAAACTGTATCACAAGTGGGCAAAGTTTGTCACATAAAATCACAGAATTCAACATGTTTTTAGAAATGTGTTGTTCTCGCTAAAATTACATTACCTATTCTGAATAGAAATCAAACAAATAAATAACACAGCCCAGATGTTATGAATAGCAAGGGAATTAATGAAGACATACTAATTATGAATTTGAAAAAATCTTAAAAGAAAATAACTTGGGGCTTTGAAAATGAATTATAATTATGTACAGTTTGTAAATTAGCATGGCTTAACTGCTGATAAATTTAGTAGATTTTTTTAACAATACTTAGTACTTTTTACTTCTAAAAAAAGATCCACAGAATTTTTCCGTACACCTAGCTTACCAGCTAAGAAAACTTGAGAGAGGATCCCATCCTCATTAGCCAATGGGATATTAATGCATGTGAATCCACTTTTTCCACACGAGAAAAGGCGCCTTAGCTATGAAGTTCCCAACCCATGGAACTTCCTGGGTATGAGTCTTGCTTTGGATGTGAAGCTGTAACACACGAAAGATGGTTTTTCACAGATCATGTACCACAGCACTGACTATACATTATCACAGAACTGCCAAGTTGACCTCTTAGGGATTTTTTCACTGCCTCACTGCTTTTGTTTGCCTTCTCCTTTTGCATTATCCCAACACTTATTTCCACTGGAAAAAATCCATCTTCTCAGTTTTTCTCAGCTCAATATCATTAACTATCATCAGAAGCAGTACAAAACATGACTTTTAGGTCAAGTTTTTCAAAAATATATCCTCAACTTTAAATCTTCTAGGGTAATTCAACACCCACGTGACATAATTGCTTGAACTACAGATCATTCTTATCCTTCATTTTTCACTTTAACATTAACAGACTACAAAGAAACAATGTCAACATTTCCACTAACCACAGTCAGGGTTACAACGAGCAGTGAATTGCCTATGTATTGGATCTGTGTGGAAAGGTTTTAGCTTCAGGTTTGGCTCCTGAGCAAAGCTGAGAGAAGTTTCCCTTATGTTCAATGGAGCCAATGCCCCTGGCCCTCCAGTGGCCAAGGCCAAGGCCATCAACAATGGTGGTAGCATCTCTGGGGTAACATAGTTAAGAAGGGGGAAAAAAACCTGCACAACAGTAAAATCAACAGGAGAGAAGAGAGAAACAGGTCAGTGAAGAAGGAGGGACAGGAGATGTCCCAGACACCAGAACAGATTCCCCTGCAGCCTGTGGTGCAGACCGTGGTGAGGCAGGGTGTTCCCCTGCAGCCCATGGATGTCCATGGTGGAGCAGAGATCCACCTGCAGCCCATGGAGGACCCCACGCTGGAACAGGTGGGTGCCTAAAGGAGGTTGTGACTCCATGGGAAGCCTGCACTGGAGCACGTCCTGGCAGGACCTGTGGATCCATGGAGAGAGAAGCCCACACTGGAGCAGGTTTGCCAGCAGGACTTGCAACCCCATGGGGGACCCGTGCTGGAGCAGGCTGTGCCTGAAGGACTGCACCACATGGACGGGACTCACACTGGAGCAGGGGCAGTGTGAGGAGTCCTACCCCAGAGGAAAAAGGAATGGCACAAACAACATGTGACAAACTGCTTGCATCCCCCATTCTCCACTGCCCTGCACTGCGAGAGAAGAGGAGAGAGAGAAAGTAGGGAGTGAAGTTAAGTCTAGCAAAAAGGGAGGAGTGTGGGAAAGGTGTTTTTTTAATATTTGGATCTATTTCTCATTATCCTACTCTGATCTGATTTGCAATAAATTAAATCAAGTTTTCCCCAAGTCAAGTCTGTTGTACCCATGATGGTAACTGGTGAGTGATCTCTCCCTGCTCTTGTCTTGACCAATGAGCCTTTTGTTGTGTTTTTTCTACCCCATGCAGCTGAGGAGGGGAGAGATAGAACAGATTTGATGGGCACCTGGCATCCAGCCAGGGTCGACACAGCACAGCCTAAAATCATTAATATATTTATATAAGTCCTCTCTTCTTCAAAGGGCAACATTTTAGCTAGCTACAGGAATATTCATGCAAATTTGTCTATTAAACAGGGTTAGAACCCCTTGTGATGGATTGATGATTCAATGCTCTCTACCTTTTTTTTTCCCTGTTGGGGCATTCAGTGATCACATTTGCTGTTTTCTTCCCCACTTGTCCTTTCCCTCTTCTCCTTTCCCGGCATATTTTCTGTTTAACAATCTCTTGCTTTTTCTGGTCATATTTCTCTTACTCCTTATGTTCCCACTTCTCTGTTTTAAAATTCTTGCCAGCTGTTATGTTTTAAATTTTGTTCCCCTACTTCAGAACAGGAAGAACATCAAGATTGAGGGGAGGTGAAGCTGAAAATATATTGTTTTGCTCCCGAGTGCTGTGGCATTAGAAAAGAATTATGAAGGTCTTCTCTTTCATGCCAGCAGGGAAGTTCTTGGATATTTCAATACTTAAGCATTTGATTAAGAAAGCAACATTTTAATATATATTTTCTCTTTCTTTGTCAGTTAGATTACTCTTCCTGTCCACTTTTTCTTCATCCTCTTTCTAAAGAAAGTCTAAGATCACCCATCTTATTCCCTAACTCTCCTTCTATCTCCAGTTTTCCTTCTCTGGTCTTAAAGAAATTTGCAAATGTAAGATGAAAATCTCTCATCCATATCAAAGACCCAAAGTTGTACCCTGTCCCTAACAATAAAGTTATCTCAGAACATATATTACACAGGAACATTTGTCCTTCTTCAATCTATACTGTAATAATATCAGTCTTAAAAGAAATTTTTAGTTTTTCTCATTTATTTCATATGGTTTAGCTTTTTGACATGAACATAATTAGTGTAAAAACATTTCATTAAAAAATATGTCTGCCTGTCATTTTAATTGATGTGAACAGGGACATGGTATTTAAAAATAATCCTGTGCTTTGTTCCATGCAGTGATTTGATGTCTCATTAGAGTCAGCTTCTCACTGTGCCTCTGAATTCTTTGCAGTCTCATTATACCAAACTAGGATCCATGAAGCCAAGATGAGGAGGATCCTGATATGCTAGGCTCATTCTACTAGCATAGGAGAATGCAATCCTTTCATCAAATATCTCACAGGGTTAAGAGAAAGCCCTGATGAAAATGGAGGAACAAAAACAACACTGAAAGTAATGTTCCAACATCTAGAATCTGGTATAGAACTGAGAGATCAAGTTCAGTGCCTGCTGTTCAGACTGGGGTGGTTCAGAACACAGTGCTGAACTTCTCTTGAGAAAAAGGTCTACATGGAAAAGAAATGTATGTTTGGAGTTTTTAAACTCATCATCTGAATGAATTGAAAGGGAGATTTATAGGAAAAACTGGCTATCCTTCACAAAATGTACTGTACAGACTGCTCTAACTGAACCTGTGTTGAGCAGGATGGACTAGATGGCCTCTGGTGGTCCCTCCAATCCTTCACACCATCTTGTGAATCTATACAAGTGCCATATTCTCTGACCAGAAGCTGAAAATATTTATAGGAAATACAGCCTTGTCTGAATATAAGAATTACATGAGGCTGAACAACAGCCAGCAATGTCACTTAAAGATTCAAAAATTACCAAATTTAACATGGCAAAATTTGCAGTAAAGCTCATCCTTCACATCACAGGTAGATATCCTCCCATAACAAAGGCTGAGGCTAGGTTGTGTAGAATACTGTCATTTTCCTTTCATACAAGTTTTTTCAAGTCTTAACTGTCTGCTAGATACCTGCTGGAAGAGATTAACTGCTGTTGGTTTAGATCTTTCCCAAACAGATGTTATTTCTTTTTTTTCTTTTTCAATTAACATTTTTCTGGTTTTTTCCTAATTTAGTAGGCAGTATCTATAAAGCACTTGCTCAGTCTTCAAGCTATCAGATTCAGGACCTCTATTTTTACCTCTTCTCTGAAATGCTTTTGGACTTAGTTGCAGTTGTGTTTTACTTCAAATTCAACAGTGGCTTTAGCTTTCAAAAAGATTAATGAAATCATGCTGCCAGAGGTCTGGACTATAACCAAATCTTTTAACCTTAACTAATTGACTACTTTATGGTCATAACTAATGGTGCAATGGGTGAGGAAAAGAAAGAGTGAAAAAATAAATAAGATTTATCTGTGAAATTATATATATGTACTAAAGACAGTTTAACCCTATGCTATATGTTATGTATAGAAGCAATGAAGCATGCTTTGTTTAAATATATATTTTGTAAGAAAAGCTCTGAGGAATGCTGACATTTCAGAGATGGGGAATCAATGACTGAAGACACCCGTCTTAGACATCTTGATTGCCACACGAGAGACACCAGTGATCTTATTCTGTGGAAATAAGACTCAAAGAAATAAATGGTTGAAGTTCCACTCCCAGATGTTTTATTCATGACAGGACAGCTGAGCACAAAGGGCAGAGATGATGATCAACATTTCTGACATTGGAAGGCATTATATGTTAAGTAGAGGCACAATTCCTCACAGATCCCTGCTCACACTTATGGGCAAATCCCAATGTAGGTTTTTCAGATGTTTTCTGTTAATGCTAACACAGGGGAGCACAGATCAGTCTGCCACGCTTGTCTCTTATTTTCCAGCAAGAAACTCCTATGATAGAAGCCTCATAACATTTTCCCTCATGTCTGAGCAATTGCCCAGGATATTTTGTGTAAAACCCCATCTGACAAGACAGCACTCTCACTGTTTTCTGCAAATGAGAAGTTATATACCAGAGCACAATTGTTAGATCTAACTACAACAATGAAGCATTTTACAAGAAAAAACTTATACATCAGGGGTAACTGAATATATTAGGCATCATGAGACTGTTAGCAATTATATATAGCACTGTAGGTATCAAACAAATGCAATATTTAGTTAATAGGATTGAAGCAGCACATTAAAATACAGTACATATCATCTTGTGATAAACATGCTTCGCTTTCAAAGAGCTGCATGGAATTTTAATTTGGCAGCTACTAACACAGTGGGATCATGTTGTAAGGAGACATTTGACAGTCTTTGGGAAGAGGCAAGAATGTTATTAAGTCATTTTTTTTACCATCATCACTGTCTCCTTCCTGCTTCTATTGAGAACAGACTGAAAAAAATTTTGACTAATACAGAAAAGAACTCAAGGAATTCACTAGTCAAGAAGATTATAACATTATTTTTGGAAAAGTGTTGGGTCTAGAAAGTAGTTTATGGGAACTGATTTAACTGGGAGTCTTCATACTGGGATTACTACAGGTTTTGAGTTTTAACATCCTTTTCTCTCTCTTCTGTTGCTAATAGCATAAAACACTTTCATTTTTCTCAAGTTCTTTCCTTTCTTTTTGGTAGAGTCCCGACATTGGGTTGGTTGGTACTGAGAGTGGCTTGGGCCTGAGAGGGGCCAAGCCCTGAGGATGCTCTCTCAAGCAGTCCCTGGTTCCCATTTTCCCTCTTTGTCTCCCTCTGTGTCCACTACCCAATTGCCGTTGTAGCCACTGCCCAGCAGTATGGCAAGGGCAAGGTGCTCCCAAGCCTAGTAAATTGCCTTCCTTCCCTACTTTCAGTTCAGTTTCTAACTGCAATGACACTGAGTAATAGTGTCCCTGAATGACTTTTACGTGGGGAGCCGAGTGGCTGCTTTGCATGGTGGTGAGCTCTACAAGGTCTCTGTAGAAGAGTGGTGTTTCCCTATAGGTGAAATGAGGTGGCCAGCTGAATTTATGACAGAAACAAGTGTATAGGAAATAAATATCTTATGGAGTATGCCGGAACTTCATGTATTATGAATGCAATTCTTTTAGCTTAAGTTAATCCTATTATTTTGAGAGATGTTAAGGACCTAGAATCATATCCATAGAAAACTTGGGAACCATGGGGACTTCAGATTTGCAACTCTTCCTTTGGAATACTAACTGATAAGATTTTATAATTCATTATACTATTATATTATGCTATATTATATTATATAATTCTATATTACACTATACTACTATATTATTCTATTATGTTATTAATTCACTGTACTCCTCTCCTCTGGGAATAGAAGAAGTTGGTAAATTAATCTTCTCTTTATTGCACCAAGTACTTTCACAAAGTGGCAGGGTTGTAGTTACTTTTTCTGTTAAGATCTTAATATAACCCATACTGTTAAATAGAGTTTGCATAATTACAACTCACAACTATGACTGCTGTCTTATTTCAAGTCCTATTTTCAAACATAGCTACACCTACTGGACTATAAAAATCATAGAGTCTTTTCTTTTAGCCTCTATAGGAACTATTTTAATGGAAAAACTTTTCTGTTAGCAGTGTCCTCTGAAAATATTTGTGTGAATATTTCAAAAATAAACATCCTAAAAGCTTTTTTAAAAGTATTTTAATTAATCAATAAAGCATTAGAAATATATTTCTATCATTATCATTGAAAAAGAAAGATTTAATTAAATCTCTGCAACTGTTGTGAAGGAAGATTTTCACACAAGTCCCAAGATACATGTTTCAGAATTGGGATAAGTAAGATTGTTCATGATTAATATAGGACAGCAGTATACTATCAGCTATATTACCTCCTGACTAAGAATAAATATAAATATTAAGTACTCTTAAATGGTCAGAAAATTAAGAGCCATTGACAGCAAACTACACCTAAGAAAAGTGTAGCAGAGACATTCAAACATTTTACTTACTTTTGGTATTACCTGGCTCCAGCTGTAGCATAGGGATGTCAATGTGCTGAACAGCCAGGATGCTTCTGAGGACATGACTGTGTGCATGTCTTCATTCAATATGTAAAATCTTTTCAAAATCTGGTCCCAAATTTAAGATTTCTGTCTCAGTATGAGAATCTTAATTCCCATTAAATTGCAATAGGATGTGAGTGCCAAACTCTTTAATTTCTTTCACTTATTTCCACTGCTTTAAAGTTATGACAATTTTTAGTACTTGCACTTTCTTTTCATTTTTTTCTGCTCTGGTATAAAGGAGTAGCTTTTTTCAGGCTCATAAATGAAGGCAAGGTTTTGTGAGATTTGCCAGGATTTGATTGTAGGTATTCTACTACCACTTGGAACATGGAAACAATGCAGCACTTTCACACTTGCAGTGTTACAACTTGAACAGTAGAAGTTCATAGGTGAAAAATAACCTTGCAGATGGATTAACTGGGGGCAGCTTGGATCAATGATATTCTTACACAGGAAAAAACACCAGCTGGATATTAGTGCTGAGTCCATAGTGCTGTGAAATGGACTTCAGGGGAAACAAGTTACCATCAGTCTCAGGTAAGCTACAGTACAGGCATTTGCACATGCTTGAAACCACACAGCAATTTCTCTGTGCTCTGGAGCACCAATAATCCAGTGTACATTTATCATGTTCTTCAAGTAAAACAGAAATACATGCAAGACTCCGCCAAAAAGTCATCCAAGGGACAGACTAAAACTTTTTTACTGCTACTCCTAGCAAAAACTACAGTTCCTCAGTGCCTCAGAAGGTTATTGTAAAGTAGAATACAATATGTAGTGTCCACTCACAAACTTCCTCAAAATAAGCATTGGGAACACTTTGGCTCACTTCCAGGTATTCAGACTCTTATGAATAAGAAAAAAGGATTTGCTTCACACTGAATTTCTTCAGAACTCTTGTACTGGTATGTTCATTAACATCACAAACTTTGAAGAATATTTATCTTAAGCTATTTCATCTCTGTGTCTCTGTTCACTTTCAAATTATATAGAAATAATCTAACCATAGAGTATGGAAATACATTACAAGAGTAATATAAGCAAAGTAATGTAAACAACCATTTAAGTTATTTTTAGATAATACATTTTTCCTTTCCTTTCCAGACATAAAAACTTCTGCATAAAACATTAAGCACTTTTAAATTATTACTGTTCTCCTCTGCATAGTTTTAAATCTGAAGAACAGGCTTTCAAGGAGGCTGACTGAAATACCTCAGTTTAATCAAAGCTCAAGAAAGCCATTTGTGTTAAGTTCCTTTTCCCATTTCTTGTTCTTTACACTCACTCATTGCATTTTATTTCAGATTAGATTTTAATGCTTTTGGCAATACACCTTACAAAGCCCAGAAAATGGAAAGTGTTGGAAACAAACCAGCTACAACTGTGGAATGAGTTTCCTGAGAATTTAGAACTTGGAAGGATATGCTTCAAGATCCTGATTTCTGTGGAAAATCTCACAGTTTCATTACTTTTAAAACCTTTTGTCAACTTCTTCAGCAGTAATACGTCAAAATAAACAAACAAAAGATAATATTCTTCTGCAGTATTGTTGCTCTCAATGCTGCAAAAGCTATCAAAATTATATTCTTTGTGATCAAACTCATTGAATCCAATTGATCCAACCTGAGACACACCAAGCTCCATGCTCTCCTCCCTGCCAAGGACACTTCCTTCATTTGTAACAGCCACTTGTATGTAAAAGAATGAAAAAAAAAAAAAAAAGAAAAAAAAAAAAGATAAAATCATATACTTTAAGTCAAGAGTAACACATTATGCAGAAACATCACTCTAGCTGTGAAGATACACAAAGGAACTCAGCTCCTGCACAGTGTGCTCTGAGTCCAATTTGAGATTGCCAGAGTACTTGCCTCAAGAAGATTTGCTCAGATGAGACACCAGTCTGTCACTGGCACTGGTCTCTGTGCATGCTTCTAGACCCAGGTTATTACTAAAATCCAAAAAGTATCCATGAATTAGACTTCTACCCTCACACCTGAAACAGAAAGGTATAAAATTTACAGGGAATGCAGTTTACCATGTGTCCACCCACACATGAATACATTAAGCAGGGATAACAGACCTGATTCTTCCTTTTCTTGCAATATGAGTCAGTTGAAAATCAGGGTTGTGTTTTTTGAGGAAGAAACTGTCTAAAACTAATATCCGTAACGCTTCAGGATGAAAGTGTTCACTCCTAATCCAGGGAGAATTAAAACAATTAATTTTATCTGTTATATTTCTATTACAGACTTGTAAAATAAAGCACCAATTAAAAATGAGACAAGTATAACAACAGGACAATCCTTTCAATTAGAAGATGCCTTTTGTGTACACCACAAAACAAAGATATCATAAGCTGTTTCAGATCAATACCATGAATATATAGGCAAGCTCTGACCTTTTATAAACCTATAACACACTGCAGATTTACTGCTTCAAAGTAGAGAAGAGAGTGAGTACCTGAGTAGGGAATGAATAACAATGTTTCATTAAATATAATGGTGTGAACTCTTTCACTAATATTTCTGATTTTTACTTGAAAAGAAGCAAGGAAATATTTTATCACATATGAATGTCAAAATGCTTTTCATTATATGACTGTTTAAGGAAGGCTTTAATCATCAGTGTAGGTGGTGGAGAAATAATGTAAGCTAAGGAAAGCCCAGAGAGTTTGCCCAGAGTAACAAAGTGTTTGCCATGGAGATGATTTTGCTGATGCTTTTTTCAGTAAAGTTTAGAATAGTGTTCCAGTTCCTGGACTCCTCAGAAATCCCCAGTATATGGACACCAAACTACGACTGATGCCATCCAAAGGGGGCCTGGTCTGCAGGTGACAGCTGCTGCTGTGGGGCTCTACTGAGAAAACCCAGATCTAGCTCTTGTGGCAGCTGAACCTGGAATAGCCAATATTTCTTAGCTCTCTTCATACATCAGGCAGCTGGTCTGCAGGCCTGTTGGTCTGGCCATTACACCCATAAAAATATACAGAATTAAGGTTATTTCATAGAGAACTAAATAGAAAATAAATAATGAATATGAGCCAGCACAGTCTTATGGAAACGAGATCTTGTCAAACAAATGTGATATCCTTGGAGGGGATTTCACTTATAGAACATAAAGACATAATAGAGGCAGGCACAATACAGGCAGAACCAAGACATTCATCTGGAGTGCTGCACAACAGTCTGATTAAAAAATTAGTAGACGCAGCATCCATGAAGCATAAGTTTAATAGGTTCGAATATATACAAGAAATTATAACAAAATGCCATTCTCAAGGGGGAATCATCATAAAACAGATGTATTTCTAGCATTTACAGTACTATAATAGACTGAAAGCTCTCAGTAACTCAGTGATGAGAAGCACATAAAAGCAATGCAATATTTGCAGATGACACAGAGCTGACAAAGTGGTAAATACTGATCAGGAAAGAATGATCAGAGAGACTGCTCTGAATTGTTTGTCAAACGAAACTTGCTTAAGCACAATGTTTCAGAACAACAAATGCAAAGTAATAGATCTACAGGAACAACAATATTCTGTGTGCCAAAAAGCAGTATACTGTTAGAATGTAGCATGATTTCTGAAAGAACTGAACTTTAATGAGATGACAGTGGAGTAATACATCTACTTCTAGTTTTCATAAGTTTAGAAGTGTAGTAGAAACAAGACAATGCTGAGAACAGATTAAAAAAAATAATGAAGGATTTGGAAAATTACTTACATGTTTAAAATTAAAAAGGATGATGAAATTATCTAGTTACAAATTATATGTTTCTTTACAGGTAGAAACTACCAGTCATCAAACAGCTCTTTAATCTTGTGAAGAAAAGCATAATAAAACTAATAATTGAAGAAAACAAATTCAAACTAGAAGATTAGGCATAATTTTCTGTGACAGTGATTAAACCATGAAAATCAATTACCAAGGGTTATGCTGCTGCTTCTGACTCCTGTCTTTTAAGAAAAAAATTCCAGCTAAATATAGTGGGATGCACTCAGCATGGGGGTAACTTTGAATGAGTCAGTCTCATTCAAAAAGCAGCTGTTCAGTTGTACCTTCTGCAATAAATTATAAGCATCTTAAGATTTTAATTGTCAATCTGCACAACATTGTTTCTCTTTTTGCCTTTCAGTGTGAAATTTTACCCACTTTTTGTGGTAGATCTCATCTTTGCATCTGTCTAGTATACATGGGATACTCTAGAGCCTTCCCTTCAACAGTGTTTGATTTAGTTTAGCTTAGGTTTTAATGCCTGGTCTGATGCTGAAGCCTCCATCAACTAATCCATTTTGTCTTCAATTGAACCAAAAACTGGTCCTTGAAAATGTCTGCACTGAAACATTTGCCCTTCCAGAACAATTTGGTAATCTTTTGTTACTCTGTGTTAGATGTTGGTGAACACTTGATCATACTTACACATGCATTACTCTTTTTCTTATCAGTTGAATTCTTTAGCCTGACCATTATTATACTAGCAACCCATAGTTCTAAGCTCCAGCACTAGTTCATTTTAATATGTTCTAGTGGGTTTAATGGCACCTGTTATCCTGCCACTGTTCATTCTGCATGCTGCTTGTAGGTCTGGGAGATCTCTTCCTCAAAAATGTGCAAGCAGGTCATGATGTTGAACTGCTTTCTTCTAAAGTCAGAAAATGAAGAAGGTGCCAGAAGCCACTCACACACTAAATTTTGCCATCACCCTGCAGTTGCGATTTTTTCACCTTAAATAGATTTATTGCTTTCTTGCACATAGGTGCAAGCATTATAATATCTCATGGTCATCAAAAGATCTGCAAACAGCAAATAGCCTTTCAAGTAATTCATATAGCAACAAAAATATGGTGTTTATTTTATCTTTCTAAAGGTTCCCAGATGACATAATTTCCATCTTAATACATCTTCCTCATGAGAGAAGATGGAGGAGCAGGTACTGATCTCTTCTCTCTGGTGACAGTGACAGGACCAAGGGAATGGAATAAAGCTGTGTCAGGGGAGCTTTAGGCTAGTTATAAGGAAAAAGTTTTTCACCCAGAAGGTGGTTTGTCCCTTGTTTGGGAACAAGGTCCCCAGCGAAGTGGTCACAGCACCAAACCTGACAGAGCTCAAGAAGTGATTGAACAATGCTCTCAGGCACTCAGTGATTCTCAGGTGATTATCAGGGCTGCACCATGCAGGGCCAGGTGTTGGACTTCAGTGATCCTTGTGAGTCCCTTCCAACTCAGGAGATTCTATGATTTCGACGTGTTTATGGCAGCTGTGAAACACCCACTCCACAATGACAGAAGTGTCATAGATGCCGCAAGTGTGCTGACGTGACACAACCAACCCCGTGAAATCAGGAGAGAAGCACGGAGGACATGGACACAAGGACGTGAATCTAGGAAACCGTAAAGCTGCGTTGGTCTGGCACTGTGCCTTAAAAACTTCTAGTGCTGAAGAGGAGGAGCTCACTCATTTCAGCTCAGTGCTATGGCTGAACAACTTAGAATTTTGGGGTTGATAGGGTAGTGAAGCCGGTGTCTAGGGGTCTCTGCATCTCAATGCATTAAACAGTAGAGTAGTAACAACTTCAGTAATCCTGGCAATTCACTATGTTGTATTAATTATTCAGTGTGCACATTTTGTAATACTGCATATGTGGATTGTGTGTTTCTGCTGGAATTTTGTGAACTGTATTTGATTTCACCACCTCACTGAAAAACTGCCTTTAAATGGCTATACTATAAAATACAGCAGAGAAATCCGGCTGTAGTATTTTATTCACATTCCAAAAGGAACAGTTTAACTTGTCAGATATCTTTATTTACATTTATGTTTCTTGTCGATCTTGTGAACCAAGGTGAAGGGGGAAATGTGAAATAGAAAATACGGAAATAAAGAGGGTTTTATGGACATTCAGGGGACAAAAAATTAGTATCACACAAGTTGGTCTTTTAAAATTTTATTAACCATCTCAAATAGGAAAGGATATTCATTTAGCCTTATTTTTCATCATATAAATCCTCTTTAACTCTACTAAAATGATATGCTTGAGTGCTTTTACCTCAAAGCTTTTTGCTCTTCCTATATATAAGAACCACTTCAAAATTGTCTGATTCTTTTATGAAAGTAAAATAGATATTGTTATTTCAGTGTGGTTTTAATTTTTTCTTTTTGTTATTGAAATATTCTCACTGAATTATATTTTAAACGAGCAAAGATAGACAGATTTACTGTACTAGCTGATCCATATCAGGAAACTGATTTTACAGCTGAATTTACATGTTGGCATTCTGATGTATTGGAGATACAGTGGAAACCTGGGCAAAGTTGGTATCCTTTCCATGAATTTCCATATGAAATATAAAGTCATCATTACTTTTTGAAACTAGCAATTTTTAAAGCTGAATTGATATAAAACAAGAACAAAACTTAAGCAATTTTAGGTCCATAATAGCTCATCATTTAATTAGCCATTCATTAATCAGCAATGTTGTTATTCAAGAAAAAAATAAGGAACTTATCAGAATAAATGTACATAGAATATACCGAAAGCCAATGGTATTCTCACCAAGGTCTAGTGGCATATTATTTATAACGTCATATTAAAAAGTCCTGGGTTTATTGGAGCAGTATTTTATGTAGCCATTGCAATCTGCAAAGATTTCAAGTATTGACTAACTGCAATGAAATATCATCTTCCATTTTCTGCCCATGGTTTAGATAGATGTGTATATATACCTTTGAAGCTCAGAGAACTGAAAGCTAATGTGGAAAACTGCTGCAAGATTTGCCTTTTACTGCACTTTTTAAAGTTCCAAAGTCCCCTCTGTGACATCAAAAATTCTGGCTGTGTTTGTGTTAGTCAAAGCCTAAGCAGATGTTGTTTTCTGTACCAGGGCCAAGGATTATATTTTCAGTATATTCTGAGGCAGACACTCGTCAGAGGCAGTTAACAATTGCTAAGCAGAAGTGGAACTTCTTAATCAGATATTGGCCAAATAGAAAATCTGTTAGGAATGAGATGTAGGACCATGTATTTATTTGCAGTTCTTTTTTTGAAGTAAATTGTTATATGAATGCAAAATTTGCCCAAAATCTATTTAAAATACACTGAACTAGCTAGCTACAGAAAAATCCAATCAGTTTAAAACTACAAAAGTTAGCTGTTTCATTTAATTATCTTAGTCACTCTGGAAATCCTGAGCTTCATTTGTAATAAAATGAAAATAAGTGCACTATCAGCAATTGTATCTGTGTTAATTAAAATATTAAAGACTGTGTAATTGTGATGACACATGTGCAATGAAATCATTCTATCTGCCTAAAATATAGACAAGTCCATTTTATGGAAGACAATCAAAATAAAAATGAAGAAGGTTTGTAGTTCTCATGGGTTATTATGATGTAATTCTTTCAGAGATTTAAATAAGTGACAAAGAAAAAAAAAATTAGCTCTGCTTGGAAGCACACAGACATATACATCCCATTTGATTTTTCATACACCCAGTAAATGGAGATGCTGGTGTAGATATCCAGTTCAGTAACACCTAAATAGTCTGAATACAGTACAAATACATTTGTGCAGTACCTGTTATGCTGTGATTATGAATCTGCAAGTACATAGCCTATAGCCTGAAACATAAATTTGCTTTTATAGTGCTGTTTCATGCTACACAAGAAAAGAGGCAATTTTATCTCCTGAGATGATTTCTACCTAATAGAAGTATATCTTCACCATGAAGCATTTCAAGCCACAGCCTTGTTCATTATTACTTCCAGAAAGACCTTTTTGCTTTTTCAGAAACCTGAGCTGGTCTGTCCAGCCCTGTGCATTCCACATCTCATTTCTTGCTTCACCATGAGGTGTGAAACTGCTCTATGACCTAAGTATATGCTGTGTACTTCTGTCCTAAAAGTAAACTGTACAGGAAGCAAGAAAGGTGTGGGAGGTATACAGACATTTAAAACTGAAGTTAATCTCAGCAGTGAATCTGAAATCAACAGTTCTCATTCTTAGACAGTTACATGGATCCAAATAGTGGAATCATATCTATGGAGAGACGGATGGCTGGATTTCTAGTGTTGTTGGATAACTTCAGGTCTCTCTAAAGTCACATTCCAAGGAAAGTTTTCAAATTAACTTTTGCTAGAATTAGCACAGAAACTTAATCTTACCTAACCATATCTTATAAAACTTCAAGATGATCTATGCAATCTTAATTTTTTCCCTTGTGTGTATTAGGGCACAGTGTTCAATTATATCTTCTCACTTCATTTTTTTCCTTGGGATCCTTGGCTCATTCAATAAAAACTTTGGATTCAGTAAAAGCTTTTTTAGTATTATAAAACCTGGAAAGGAACTATGACAGAGGAAAATACGTTGGGTATGATCTTTGCCATCTACAATAATAAATCTGAAAATTGTATTCACTCAGTTAGAACAGGGTCCTGTACTATAGGCATTATTGCCATTCAGAATTAGAAATGACAACATAAAATTTGGGTTCTTTCCAGAAGCAAGGCCAGACCAAGCAGAAATACCTTACTACTTCAACTTACTATTAATGGAAATAAATACCTCTTACTTGCATTTATTTTTAATGGAAGTAAAATTTCCATCTTACTTCCATTTAAAATGAAAGCATCTTACATCCATGTATGTAAGGTGAATTTTAGTAACATTTATAGGTCTGTTGCTCATTGTACTATGACCAATTTTTCTAAAAGGAATTTTTACCTGCAAAGATACAATATATATTGTTGCAAGTTATGGAACTAAATCAGGCATATTGAATTGCTAAAGAACTTTTGAAAGATTATCAGAAAAATAATACTTTCTATCTCTAGAAAAGTGACAGGATACAAACAGATGTGCCACCATAAGCACCCATCTTTTAAAAGAGAATGAACCCTCAGTGGATTACATTATGGAAAATGATAGAGTGATAATTTATTCTGTACACTGAAAGGCAAAGAATGAGTTTTGCAGTGGTGTCTCAGCTGCTTTTAAATCCTAAAGGGTGAGGAGTAAACACTATATTCTTATGTCTGAATAGCAGGCAAAACATATGCCACAAAAGGCCTCTGGAGCTGAAAATGGTCTCCCAGAGAAGGAACTCAGAGGGGAGATTTGGTAATATAGTAACAAAAGACATTGGGGGAAATAGAAGCTTTTTTGTTGTTTCATGAAAACAGAACACATCTCCTTCTCTCCCACAGTGTAAGTGAGCCTCAGAAGGTGTGACAAGAAATCTGCCACGCCTTGGCACAGTGCTGGGATGCTCTGGCTCTACTCCTGGCTCTTCTCTGACAGTGTTACAAAGCTGCCTTTCTTTCACACAAAAAAGTCTGTAGTAGCCACCTTATTGTGCCAGTCTGAATCTGTGCAGGGAGAGCAAGCGAGAGCACAGTCTCTGCAGTCTCAGTGGAGATGGTTGGTGGTGCAGCCCTCCAGTGGTCAGCTACTTGGTACAGCTCTGCAACGACTGTACCAAAATCCCATCTCTGTGACATTTATAACCAAACCACGAGGCACTGCATTTTTTCCATTGCCTCTATGTGTTTCATGACCAGTACCAAAATAGATCTGTCCAAACAATTGACCTTTGGTTGATGTTACCAGTTAATAGTAATTTTGAAAAAGGTTGCCATGGTTGTTTTGGTAGAGGATAAAACCTCTTGGTTACAAATTGCCGCGGATGTTAAATCTCTATTTTTTGACAAAGCAATTCTGCTAAAAAATTGTGCAAGTGTAACTCAGAAGAAGAAATTTGCAGTTTGTAGTAACAGTTGTGGGACAATTAAAAACAAGTTAGTGGAAGCTGTTGAGCAGGAGTGCCATATGTGACAGGAAAGCCAAGAGGTTTGGAATACCTACACTTTTCTCTAGGAGGTATTTGAACTAAAAAGTGGTCTTTTAATCCATTTTGCCAATCTAAGTAAGCTTACACACTAAGTAATAATGAATGTTTAAACTGTTTTCAGGATTGGTTTGGTTAGGGTTTTTTTGTAGAAATCAGCTAGTGTTGGCCTCTTGGAGAAAAAGTGGAAAGCTTCTACAAAGAGCACCATCATGAAAGCTTCTACAAATAGTACTATAATGAAAGCTGCTAATGACTGAGATCCAAGAATCAGATGGATCTATGAGGATTAGAGATGCAACACAATGAACACATTGGAACCGTGCTTTTTGCTCAGGAGATGGAGCAGTTAGTGCTCCTTAAAATAATAAGGAAGATGAATGGGCAGGACTCTGCACTAAGTCTGCATGGTATGTCAGAGGTTGGCCATGTGTGTTTATGGATTTGCCAAGCTGCAAAAGTCTAAGGATAGATAGAGAACAGAGGGGCAAGTGTATGAGATGGAGACAGAGAGTCTGGAACAGCAACTGCAGGTCAGAAAAACTCTAGAGGGAATGAAGCTGTCTGCAGCTGTCAGGTCAGGACCTTCTTCCTCAAGTGTCCTGTTTTTCATGCTGAAGACCTGACTGTAGGTCAGGATCAAAATGTTAACACTGTGTTCATGAGGAGGTAAGTGTCAAATAGCTGTTCTGTAGTAAGCCAAGCCAGAAAAAAAATCTCTACTGAAGTTTGTGCCAGTGGTATGTGTTAATGTGTGAATAACTGGAGAGTCTAGAATTGAGACCAAGATGAAATATGTGCTAAGTGATAAACCTGGAGTTTCCTGGGCATATAATTGAAAAGCCTGGTGCGTTTCCAACTGTTAGCTTTAATGACTGTGGATTTGTTGTACATTTGTGAGAAACAACAACAAAAATAGAACAAGCCCCAGGTAGTTACTGAAAGCAGCTATGACAATAATCCTTCTGGTGAATGGACTGAGTTCCATCTTAAAACTTTTGAAGATTTTGTCTCTTTATCCAAAATGAAGGTGGACTTCTTTGAAACTAAACACCTCCTGATGTTTTACAATGTAAGCTGATTGACTAATGCAAACAAATCTTCTGTTGTCTTCAGTGACGTAGATTAGTGGGTTTGCAACTCTCACTATATCCAGTTACCATGTATTGCAGCATTATTTTGGATAAGCTGAATTTAGGGTCTTGTTTTGTAAAATAACTTTAGAAGCATTGCAGCTGTATTTTATTGATCATTACCCCTTTTATTATTCCCATGAGAAAAGTCTTGTCATTGCTTCTGTGTAGTTTTCTATTATTCTTCTGAAGATTTGTACTTTTTCTGTTTTGTTTTCCTGATGTTTGTTACTCTTTCATATATCTAAGTTTCTTGTATAACTGACTTTCCTCTTCTTAGGTATCAACATAAGTTCCCAAACTCTTTCCTTAATAAAACTCCCCTATAATCATGTCAGATCTAAAAATTTGTTTCAGTACTCACACAGTGTCCATCTCCCTAGGGTGGTTTCTACTGTGAACACATTTCTGTTATAAAGACTAAAATCTCCTTCATATTCCTGGTATTTAAACCATCTGACCATTCTTTAGCACTTTCACTGCTTAGTAGCATGAGAATACCACTGAATCTCACTTAAATCTCTGAGAATAGTTAGCTGGTATCTAATTAAATAGGAACCTTGAAATATTTATGTTTCAACCTTGAAACAACTTAACAGTAAGACTGTTAGGGGAAAAAAAAGTGATAGTAAGGTCAAAAAGAAAATACTAGCTAGACCCCTGCTCTGCACACCCCCTCCCCCACCAAAAGAAGTCAGTGAAGCAGAGACCAGTATGCAAGGATATCATATGGTAAGTAGGAAATAAAAGGAAACATTTTGAAAAATGCATACAAGTGGAAGAACATAAAGAGCAGGACTGAAGGTCAATACCAGCATCAGAATCAGGCAGATTTATGTGAGGAACCACAGGCCTTTTACCAGAGGAAGGACAGGAAGGAAGTATTTCTGCCAGGGACAAGAACACCTACTTCTGAAAAGCAATGAAGAATTCACTCTTGGTAATAAATTTCAAGACTAATGCTCTTCCAAGGCTCCTATTTAATTAGAACAAGGCTGACAACTCCCAAACAGAATTCAGAGGATCTTCAGTGATACAATTAGATTAACTCTTCAAGGAAGTTCTGAGAGAAGTACAAATCAGGATTTTCATGCCTTCCTGGCAATGTTAACTGGATGCCTCTTGCTATTCTCAAACTGCTCTGTGCAGGAGACATCTATACCATCATTCCCTATTCAAGTGATAAGAGATTATCACTGCAGAAATCCAATAAACTTTTAATATTCCCTTAATGTACCTTGTGCGTGATTTTTATACACAATAATGCTGATGAAAATGAATCTAGCTTCTACTGGGTTTGAATTTGCACTGTGAAGAATGCAGTTTTATTTTCTCTCCTTTCCATCAGTCTCCTGAATATAATGTAATACCCCCCTCTTCCCCAGATAGCAGTTTCTCCAGAAGTGAAATTACATTCATTTTTTACTAATTGCATTTTAAAATTTGGCACCCTAATATGACCATTATGAATGTTATTGTATTGGCTCTTAACTCTGACAAAAGCAACAAGTATCAGTTCCTGTAAAGTGTGACATGAACTGTTAATTAGACGTTCAGCTTTGAAACATTTCAAAATGTTTCCCATTTCGAATCTATTACGAACATGCTAATTGTAACACAGCAGGTAAATAATAATCTGAAACTCTATTTCATAGCAATTACAAAGAAGCCAAGATAAATATGTGAGTTACAAATGGATTTAAAAAGCATAATGTGCTTAATGACCGCTTACACATGCTATAAATCTTGACTGTTCCTAATAGTCAAATATTTGTGCAAGTTATACAACAGAAGAGTGCATTTTGATGAGAAGATAGGGAGATCTATAGTGTTACTGGATCTTCCTGCTTCATGTATACAGGACAGGATAAGCAAATGTCATCCTTGGTACAGAAGATGGAAGTATCTTGCTCCTGATTGTCACTGTTCTCTGGTGCCATGCGAGCACAAGTGTGACAAGAACTGACAGGGGGTAATCATGCCCATAGGTTTGACCAACCTGATGACATGACAGTTCTAGAAATGTGTTAGGAAATACCAAGATGACTCAATATTTCCATCTGTTGGAGTTCTGACAACTTTATGCCAAAGTGTTGCACTGATGGTGACTTTGATGTGAAGTAACACTGCTTGCCACTGGCTCCAGTAAGTTCAGTAAGCAGAGCATTCAGAAATAACTCTTTCTTAAAACTGAGCATTAAAGTTGGTTTTTTAATTAGTTGTAAACTGAAAGTTTCCAGGTTTTGGTTGTTTCTTTTTCAACTCGCCATCACACTTCTGCCCAAGCTCAGAGTTTTTTTCCCAAGTGACAGTTTTAAGGGAAAGAGACACAGCTGGGTAACCACAATAACTTAAACCACCTTTTATTACAAAGCAGCCTTGAATATGTACCTACATCCTTACAAGATAAGCTGATATCACTACAGACGAGAACATTTGTATCTCACCATAACAGAACACTATGTCCTGTAGCAAAAGAAGGGCAGATCTGTAGCATGCAGACATTCCTTCAGGTTCATTACAAAAAGGCAAAAAAAAAAAAAAAAAGGTGGTAAAACAGTAGAAATATTAAAAACAAACACACACAAGCTAAGAAACTTCTCATAAGAGGCATTATGTGAACTAAATACCAGCTTTTTCTGAAGGACCACATTTTGGCTAGCTTGGATCCTCTGTGCTATCTTGTGATTGTTCGTGATACTTTACTGACTGTTTCTTGTATCTACCAAATTTTCATAAATACCACTACATTTCATGATGCCTTTGGTGAATATAAATTTCAGTGGCCAGAGATTCCAGGCGTGATAAGAAAAAAATCTCAGTACTGGAACTTCTTTCAATATATAGCAGTCTGGCTGAGGCCTTGCAGGACCAGGGGGAAATGTTCAGAAAGATATGACCAAGGAGTAAAAAGCTCTTTGGGAGGGGTCACCTCCATATACCCAAACTAAGAGCAACACTACTGACATTCCCCATGCCTGAGAGTGAAATATCACTCAATGGCATTAAGAAAACTTACAGAAATTACATTTCTTTTGTGATTTCGGAACTTTGAAAGTGGAGTGGGAACAGATTTTAAAGGAGTTTCCTTGAGTTTTAGAGTGCAATTTTTGAAAATATTACTTATTTATTCCCTCTTTACTCTTCTATATGAAGTCAGGGTTAACACACTTTCCCTAATTATCTATGTCCTGTTGAATTCCTCTGAAGCAGATTCTCAGTTTTCCTTGGGATATGGATCTTTCATGGACGGCTCCTTTGAGCCCATATCCCTAATATGCCTCCTGCCTTGCAATACCCTGCAAAGCAAAACTTCCCATGGGTACTCATTAATTTTTCTCTGCTAATGGATACAAAGGGAAAAGTAATTTCTTTCTGTGTCTTGAAAAGGTTTCATGGTAAATCAACTGTTGCAATTCACATAACTGCAATATAGAGCAATACACAAACCACTTATAGTCACATAGGATTGTCAGCATTATCAAAGGCTGTTGACATGATTAAACTGAAAACAGACACTCTGACCTCATCCTCAATGTCTTGACACATTTTCTTATGTGTAGTCATTTAAAATGCAACCAGAACCCTGGTAAAAGACCTTTCCATGTCTGGTCAGTGTCACTCAGTGCTCTGCACATTGGTGCATTTCATTTAGGATTCCTGACTAAATTTATCCCCCATTCCCATCATTTTTCTGAAAATCAGCTCCTTGCACCTCTGTAGCAGAAACTGGAAATGTGTAAGTGGAAATATATTAAATTATCCCCCCTTTTCCCTTTCTTTTGCAATAGTATTGGAAGTAAGATCCAAGTATAAGTCAATGTTACAGCTTTCCCCAGAGGATGTTGCCCTCAGTCTAATCATTTTATTAGAAAATATGTTTAATGATCAGATCCTATTGGTTAAATTTGTTTCTTCACTAGTGAAATTATAACAATGTAATAAATCTGTTTTAAGATTTAAAAAAAATTAAAATACTCTTAAAATTCATATCAATTAAATTCTGAGAGAAAATAGCATGAAAAAGGTAAGACAGGAGTTGCACAAAAGCAACAGAGAAAATGGAAGAGAAACATAAAATAAAAATGGGCAATATTTTTCCCCTCTACCCTGCAAATGGTAGAGCAACTAAAAGGAAGCAACAGAGCCTGAAAATCACAGAGCAAGCACAAGAAAAATGGAAACAGACAGAGGAAATTAATAATTTCCTGTACAACCAGAACAATGTTTTCAAGATAAACAATAGGCTTACAAATGAAAACAAGAAAGGGAGAAAAAAGTTTCTAGAGAACATTCTTTCTTCTTGAAATGCTAAACAGCCCAGATTCTCTGTATGTTCTGAAAGAAACCTTTTCAAGAAAAAGCTTTGTGATTGGGCTAAATTTAACTAATATATTTTCTTTTCTTTATATATAATCAAGTAGGTCTGAAATACATAAAAACATTTAGCCCAGAAGATATATCAGAACAACAGCTTTTCATGTGGATACTAGGAATAGACAGCTGGAATGCTCTTTGCATAAAATTATGTGTGCTTCTTTATGATAGTTGTGTTATTTGCATTAAATAGCAAGTTAAGGATACATTATGTTAAATTATCTAGGACAGTATTAACACATGAATAAAACATGCTTTTGGTAATGTAAAGTACTACTTTTGGCCTATGAGAGTCCCTAACATTTAATGGAGAGGAAAATACACTTCAAGAAGCAAAACACAGCATGGGCCAGCATACAGTGCTATCACTCTGCTCACATGGGTGATACTGATTTGCGTCAAGTGAGGGTTTGGAATGAAACACTCCCCTTTCCCATTGACAGTCACCAAGTAAAGCAGGTCCAGATACGTTTTGGAGACACCAAGTGATGTGGTGTAAGACAACTGAAATGTGGCCCTTACATCTCCTGCAATTTGTGAGCAACTCCAGAACAGCTCCCACTCCCGGGCAAAGTCACACAAATAGCAACGTGGTTTTAATGTCTAAAGGTCCCCAAGCAGTACAAATTCCCAACTTTGGGAGCAGCTGAGCTAAGCACAGGCTAATGAGTCTGATATCAGTGGCTGTCGTGATGTCCAAAGGGATCTGCAAGCATACGCTGCAGACCTCATGAAGAACATATGTCTTATATATATGCATTTGATTTTAGGGTCACAGTAAATGGCTAGCACAGTGCAATGAACAGACACTCAGGTCAGTGAGACAGAGACTCAAGGCAGACATTTTGTTCAGGCTTCAGATTTTAATTCTCTTGCACCACTGGAAAACTGACAAAACCAGCTTCAAGCTTGTTATTCGAGAAATAAGTACTCAGTCAGTATCATCTAAAATCTGTATTTTTCCTTCTAGCTAGGACTGTATCAGAGATAAGATTGCAATTAGTGCATAAGAAGATGAGAAGTGTAGGGTTACTTTTTCTATGTTGTTGTACTTCAGTACTTCTGAATGTTAACTTATTTTGATGATCACTAAAAGTTTTTAAAACAGTTGCAAATTAATTTCCTGGCCAGATGAAAATGGCAGATAATTTATATAGCCTGTAGAGCCTCCTAATAGTCATGCTTGACAAGCAAGACATGATGAGTTTCTTTTGCTTCATTTCCCCTACTACTCTGACATGAAAACAAGGAAAGAATGTGAGTGATTGCAATGCACATGTGAGAAAAGGAGAGGAGGCACTGAAATTTTCCTACTTAATTAAAATCATAGGTTTATATAATACTGAATTTTTGTCTACTGTAGATTTTAATTTTTAAAACAAATTGAAAATCATTTATGTTTAAAAGGAAAAAAACCATAGAAATAAAGAATATATAATTATATATATATATAAAGAATATATAATTGCTTAAGATTGTAAGGGATATCCTCTATCCCTTATACTGATTACACTGTAATTACACTGAGCTCTCATCTTCAAATGATGTGTTGGCCCTAAACTCATCCTGTCAGGAGTCCTTTATTCTTAACAAAATGTCATACCAGAAGAAGTTGATAATAGGAACAAATAATCTGTCCGAATTAATTTTGTGGATTTTTAGCTGGACCACCAGTCAGTCCCAGCAGCTGAGTTTACATCATAAAGACAAGGAGTTCAAGCCTGTAGAATACCTCAGCCACTAAAGGTTTTTACTGATGCAGCTGCAAAAAATTTCTAGATTTTTGCATTATTTATTCAACATTCAGCTCTGAGGGTGTTTGGACAACAGCAGTGGTGGAAGCCATTGGAAGTCAATGAGATACTTTGGAGGTTCATTAAGGTAACAATTCTGTTTAGCTTAATTATGTAATGGAAAGATGACACAAATACTTTGCACAAACAGAACAATGTGCAGGGATTACAATTATTTGTCTTACTAATTAAAGCTCCCATTTGGCCTCTTTGTTACAAGCTTCATTTTATAAACTCATCATGCATGTCATTCCATGAGTCATGGAGTCGTTAAACTGGTAGACTACATATAAATTTCATCTCCTGTTGGAGAACTTACTGGGATTCTCCTGTGTGTTTGGGTGTTTGGTTTTATTTGCTGAAAATGCTCTGAAACAGTAGAAATCAATCAAAATTAAAAGGCAGTAAAACACTGGGGGATTGATTCAAAGGTTGTTAAAATCAGTAGAAAGTTTTCCTGGACGTCACAGTTTAAGACATTACAACAGTAATGTCAGTAAAAAAAACCCAGCAAAAAAAGACAGTCTACTGAAGGTTAAATGGATTTGTATACCAAATCACTGAATACGTATAGTTGTTTATAGTCCTGAACTCCCCTGTTCAATGGAACAGTCAGTGACAAACAGGAAGGAATTCAAGGGTCTTAGTGTTGTGGGCTCCACCATGCCATCAGCTGTTCAGAGAGATTAGGGATAATCTTTGGTCCAAATGTGTTCAGGTTTAGGGACATAAAACACATTAATAGAAATATGAGTGTTATAAACATTCTGATCTGCCTGGCAGGGTCATTCAAATATTTTCTAGGACTGAGAACTTGAATCACAGTGTTCAACCCCATTTCTGCCTTTAGTTTTGGATGCATAACGTTTAGACCTTCCATCCTTGAATTTTAAAAAGTATGCTTTTGAAACAATCAAACTGATTTTTAGTCAGTACAACTTTTTTTTTAGAAACCTTCATTTTCTCCCTCTTTTCATGCAAAGTATGACCATAAAGACTGCAAAAGCACTACCAATGGTGTCTGAATTTAGTACTCCTACCTTTTGGTTAAGGTTCATGTCTATTTTAATAGACATAGACTCATTAGAGATTAAATTCTATCTGTCCATGGCCCATTATGATCTACTGACAATGCAAAGTCACTCTATCTGTGTAGTTAAGTTGTACTTATGATGCCTGGAATAGACAAAGAATTGTGGTCAATCTAAGAATTTCTTTTCAATCATTCTTGTGCTGTAAATTTTTAGCTGAATATCAGAATGAAACTTCAGATGTACACTTGAATATCCTATGCATCATGACAGTTCCTAAAAAATTATAACTGTTACTTTTTAAAAATTGTTCTGTATAAAGAAAATTGAACCTCTTACACTATTTAAGTAAGCAGACTAAATGTGAAGATATATACAAGTGCTTTAAAATTTTTCTAAATGAATATTCAGTATGGACTTGACAGCTACTTCTTCATATTTGCTATATGGCTACTGTAAACAGAAAAATGACACCTTCTTTCACCAACAGAAAATCTATTCATATGGGAAAGGTAAGTATAATTTATATCACTTTAAAGTTGGTGATGTAAAAAATATTTTTCTTATCATCAGTATAGAATAGATACAAATTATTGTTTGCAAATTTGAAAATTTATTTTTCTGTTTTATATGGTTAATGTTAAATAGCATCTTACCCATGCAATAAAACAGAAAATAAAAATTAACTGATCATTCTATGTCTTCACAGTATTATCTACACTCATCTTGCAAAAAGTTCTTAACTCACCTAATTACAATGGTCAGCATGAATTTATACACGGGCACTTTACATTTAAAATGCAAATTTGAACTTTTTCTTACTTGGATTACATGAAGTTGTCTGGAATCACAGAATTTGAATCTCTCAGACACAATTTGTTCAGTAGAACTAACAATCAGTAAGAGCCTTGTATTACATACCTGAAAGACAGTACACTCTGGTCTACATGGTGAATTAAATTATGATTCTCCTTTACCTGCAATGCTGCAGTCAGAAAATAAAAGATATTAGAACAGCATTAAAGTTTACCTGGATTTCAGTAAAGACTTCAATGCTGTCTCTCACTACCTTCTCCTGGAGAAGCTGGTAAACCATGGCTTAGACAGGTGCACTCTTTGCTCGGTTCAAAACTTTCCAGATGGCTGAGCCCAGAGAGTGGTGGTGAATGGAGTTCATGCAGCTGGTGACCAGTCACTGCTATTGTTCCCCAGGCATCAGCATGGGGGCCGGTCCTGTGTAACAACTTTATCAATAAATTGGATGAAGGGATTGAGGGCACCTTCAGCTCGTTTGCAAGTGGCACCAAGTGGGGCAGGACTGTTGATCTGCTGGAGGGCAGGAAGGCTCTGCAGAGGGATCTGGACATGCTGTATCAGTATGCCAAGGCCAACAGTATGAGGTTCAACAAGACAAGAGTGTTGGTCACTGGCCTTGAGTCACAAGAACTCCATGCAGCACTTGAGGCAGAGTGGCTGAAAAGTTTTGTGGAAAAGGACCTGGGGGTGCTGGTCAGCAGCTAAACACAATCCAGTGTGTGCCCAGGTGGCCAGGACAGCCAATGACATCCTGACCCGTAACAAAAACACTGTAGACCAGCAGGGCCAGGGCAGGGATTTTGCCCCTGTACTTGGCACCAGTGAGGTCACAACTAGAATCATGTGTCCAGTGCTAGGCCCCTCACTAAACAAAAGACATTGAGGTGCAGGAGCAAGCCCAGAGAAGGGCAACAGAGCTGGTGAAGGGTCTAGAGAGTAAGTCCTGTGAGAAGTGGCTGAGGGAGCTGGGCTTGTTCAACCTGGAGAAAAGGTGGCCCAGGGGAGACCTTATCACTCTCTACAACTCCCAGAAAGGAGGGTGTAGCCAGCTGGGCCTCGGATTCTTCTCCCAGGGAACCAGTGATGGGACAAGAGGACATAGCCTCAAACTGCACCAGGGGACGTTCAGGCTGGGCATCAGGAAGGATTTTTTCACTGAAAGGGTGGTCAAGAATTGGAACAAGCTGCCTAGGAAGGATGTGAAGGCACCATCCCTAGAAATGTTCAAGAAACAACTAGACACGGCACTTAGTGCTGTTTCAGTTGCCATGGTCGTGTTTGTTCAAAGGTGGCACTCAGTGATCTTGGAGGTCTTTTCCAACCTTAATGAGTCATTTCCTCTATGATTCTGTGATAAATACAGAAGGGTTTTAAAACTTTATTTTAATTCTGAAAAAAGTTTAATAGAACTGTATTTATTGTTCTGAATTATATTCCTGCCTAATATTCCTTGAGCATGAAAAAAGTTAAAACTGTCCCTCTTTTCTTTTTGAATAACTTTACTAAGATGAAGATTTTTCAAGAAAAATTAGAGTTCACATTGTTTTGCCTACAAAAAGTGAATATACATCACTCTGATAGAAATCTGATAAAAACAGAGGATGCCATAAGAAGGGCCCATGATTAAGGTTTATATTGCAGAGTTATTACAATTGCCAAGGATGAATGACTCTTTGCACACACCAAATACAAAATTATTTTAATTTTGTTTTTATTTTCAGTCATGCTCTCTCTATACTTTTTGATTAAGCACTACTGAAATGAGTGCTGTGAATCCATCAAAAACCCCAGTTCTTTGGAGTGAGGAAGTTGTAAGACACTTTACCTCACACCACAAGGAAAGATGTTAGTCATCACTAGGGCTTACAGGAACGTGTTTACAGGAAAATTAGCACCATCAGAGTTGCCCTTTAATTTACCAGATAAGGTGTGAAAGTAGAAACAGGAGAAGACTTACGTAAAAGTGACACAAATTTTTTTTCCAAGCCTATATTTGCACCCCTCAATAAATATATTTTTTGATACACACGAGAATTTGAAGACAACATGTAATACCTGTGAGAATATAATATATTTTATAAGTTTTGTAGAAACAGTATATTCATAGATGATTCTGAGTAAAGTCAGGAAACAACAGAAGTAAGAATAAAGCAGTCAATAAACAGGAAAGACTAAAATTATTCGGGGCCTCATGTTTGGTTCATAATATTATATATGGTTATATCCATGTGTGTATATATATATATATATTATAATTTAAACCTAAAGAGTACACATATAAAACATACATGTGTTTATACACACATATGTCCATAGTTTGATTATATTGCTTGATATATAACATATCAAAAAGAAATAAAACACTATAATCTAATATATGGAGAGAGAGACAGACATATATATACTTATATAGTTCTGCATTTATGACATTTGAAATCTTGACCTTTATTTTGACTTGAGCTTTGAAACTTTGAATAAAAACTCTTCTTCAGAAAGACTTATCTCTGTAAAAAATCCCTGTTTCTGGGGATTTTATAATGTTGGGAAAACCTTTAAGTTTCATAACATGTATGTACATTCTCTTTGCCAAACATTTTTGGCCTAGTTTTAGGCAATTTTTATTAACATTATCACTAGTAATTAGTAACTTGGCACACAAGCAAGTACTAAACCAGTGTGCAGTGAAATTTGAAACAGCCAAGACCAAAGTAAGTGACAGCAGGCAGATTATTGGCATCAAAATGTTTCGAAATTAAGAACACTTACAGTAATTTTAACAGTTTCCAAAAGGCTAGAACTAGTAGCTGAATCCAAAATAACAACTTTCCTCTGAACCTTAATGCTTTGGCTTCAGAGAGCTTTGATTTATTAAAATGCACACAAAATAGAGGGGGCTAGGGTGAAGGAACATTTAAAAATATTCTAATATTCCAAATCTTTGCTGTGTGTTCAGATAAATGCCTATATGCTTTGCTAATGAGTCTCTGTGCCAAATTTCTATCAGCAGCAGCTTGTTGCCATGAGAAGAACACCACAGATGAGAAGATAGTGAGCCAGGTGACAGAGTGAACCATGTACATCTGTCTGTCTCTGGAGACTGGATTGCCTGTATCAACTGACAACAAGTTAAGCCAAATATAGCTATCCAATGTTAGTGTCTGCCAAAACCCAACACAATTTGCCTCATTCTTTCCTCCTGATATAATTATCTGTTTAGCTGAAGAGTTACCGTATTCATTACAATTCTGAACATGTCCTCAATCCATATTAATTATATGGATAATGTTATTTAAAACACAGAGCTCACAGAGTCACATCGCCAGTCAAGGAAGCACATTAGCCTCAGGCTAATTGCTCGAGTAAATTTTTGGGCTTTTGTATGTACAATTTAGATCATAATTCTGTTCACAACACAAATAATCACTAACTTTGCCTAAGTTATCCTTTCAGTATAAGTTCCTATTTATGCTTAAAAGAGGGAATTTTCTCCCATGTGAATAAAAAAAAAAAAAGGTTTTATTTATCCTCAGGTATCTGTAATTGAAAAGTCATTCCCTGAGCAGTGTCTGTGCTTTTTTATCATGAAATGGAGGCACGATAAGAATGAAAGTAGAAACCAGTATGCACGTGAATTTAATGGGATCTTGCATTACAAACCATTTGAATATCTAAGCAGCGAATGTATTCTATTGCATGACAGGATAAATGGCAAGTGATAAGCCAGTTCCAAGGCAAAAATCACAAAGCCAGTTATATCTGTTATAATTGATAGAACAGTAAGCACAGAAAATTGCAGATATATTTAGTTGATTTTGTTGATAATCAACCAAAGCCACTAAGTTCATGAATTTTAGCCTTGTGGGGAGGTTTAATCTAGATGTGTTTTGCAAAGCAGACTGATAGAGCATTTTCCCTTGTGCAAGAAAAAAAGAGTTGATATATCTGGATACACTAGGAAATCATAAAGTACGTGGATATATGTGGCCATTGTTCTTGGTACAGTAATTAAAAAAAAAAACCAAACTGGTTTGGCAATAATTCTTGCCATTCCAGATGAGACAATTAGAACCTCAGCGTAGTAAAAATTTCATGTTGTTTAAGACATTGCAACTAAGTCACGCTGGCTTATGAAATGGGTCAGTGGTAAAGAGAAATGCATTATGGCTGCTTTAAAATCAATCAATCAGTCAGGCTCTGTGGGGGGAAGCATGGGACTCTGGAATAGAAACATTAACTAGCAGATTCACTGAAAGCAGACCAAATCAGATTTAATTCAGGATACCTTTTCAGTGCAAAGATGTGTTAGAAACAAGATGTATAGCTATTTCCACCAGCAAACTTTTTACTTCTATAAACTCGTCTTGTCACCAGTCACAAATTAAAATGGCTTCTGCCTTCTTAGACTGCTCAATGCCACCCTAAAGACACCTCCCCAAACATGGCAGGTAATCTGCACAAATGATCTTCTCTGCTCAGAAAAGTTATGCTTTGTGGGAAATGACAGAGCCTGGTGCTGTCTCTGCTTGCACTTCACATCCCCTGGGTTAATTGATCCTTCAGCACAGGAGGCACGTTCTGATCTGCTCTTGAAAACACATTCAGATCCCTTTGAAGTCTGTAGTAGTGTTTCTGCTGACTTCAAACAGCTTTGGAATAGCTGTGTTATGGGTAAACAGGGAAGAAAAATAAGGTGAGCAAGGAAAATTAGTTTGAAAAAAAAATACTATGGGTACTGATCTAGAAAGAAAACATATACATGACACAGCATGTGATAACAAGGCATTCTCATGTAAAAGCTTCATCATAAACAATCAATTTTATATGCACAAGTATTTAGGAGGGAAATTTCAGAAAAATTATCAAAAATTGCAAGAGGTACATTGCTGAAGTTAATGCTTCAATATTGTTCCCTGTTCAGGTAACATTTCCCAGATGAGTTTCCTGCCAGCAGACCCCTCAGACTGTTGCTACCATCACTCAACCCACAAGACTGACATCCTGGAAGCTATGTGCACCCAAGACTGCCTCTGAACTAACATGCCCCGCCTCCAGACAGCACCTGCTACTGTGGATGTGACCTCCCACACCTGCCAGGTACTGCTGCTGCACCATGTGAGCTTGTGTCCATTGATAAATTAGGAACTCCCTGCCTCAGTGTCCATTTGTACCACAAGCATGCTTTCAGGCATCTGGAGCATTAATAATCCATGGTATCTGCTGCTTCTGAAAATATTAAATTAATCAGGAGGTTTCATCACAACCACACAAACATTCCAGGTGTCCCTGGCTGCTCCCAGTTTGCTCAGATTTGCCCATGGCAAAATGAGTGCCCTTCTCTTTGTACAAAGCCTTCAGTAACTAAAGAAATTAGGTAACCTTCTGCATGAAGAAGTATTTGCTTGACTAGGACAGTTTTCTAATCCTAGGCTGTTGTTTTGAAAATCAGAACCTTAGAATGCTGCAATTGTGCTTTTTAAAAAAAGCATTTAACATTATTTCCCAAGGCTGATTTAAAAGCATGAGGTAATAAAGGCTAACTCTGCGTTGCAAATATTTTGCTTAGCAAACCACAGTCACAATTCCAGTGCTATAGGCAAAGTCCTGATATCAACTACAGTGATGCTCTGACTGTCTATCTGCTCAGGTTTTGCATTTTGGAGCAGAAATTAGGAACAGTGGGGTGTATTACCACTCTCCATATTATATAGCTGGAGGTTATTTACATACATATTTGTATATGGAAGCAGCCTTGCCCCATCTCCTTCAATATGCTTTGTGAATTGATCAGTTGAACTGGCAAGTGCTATTGGCAATTCAGACATAAAACTATTTTGCTAAGCATTATCTCCATCAAACTTTCTTATCCTTCTAAGACAAATTCTTCTCAGTGTAAGCTGACTGTTAGAAAATGACCATGAGAGTTTTTGGAGGAAGAGAAAAAAGGAGAGAGAAAAGTATTGCAGGAGATGTACAGAAACCTATTTCCCCTTTTCACCACTACTAATTTACACACACACACATCCCTTAGGTCTGTTCCATGTATTGCTACTGAATACACAGTATACTGGCTTAAAAAGGTAGATTTGGAAATGCTGATGAAAAACCTGAAAGCTAGGAAAAACTAGCCATTTCTTTGATTTCTAGTGTATCTTGAATTTCTCTCAGTTATAACCTCAGTAATTTGATTTTGGCCAACATGTATTCCCAGAAATAATTCAAACTTTATTTGACGATGTCAAGAATAAGTGTGATAATAAAAATACTGTTCTTGCTAATATTTACTGCTTATCTTGGTCGTTTGGGTAATTGAGTAATTATGGCTTTTGTAAAACTATACTTAATTTTCTCATTTAAAATATTCAGCTTTAAGTCCAGAACGTTTACTTGCATTACATTTTATTTTTTTTAGGGAGCTGGAAAAATCCTAAAATACCTACCATTTTCTCTTCCTGAAGATACTTTTACAGTTGAATCATGCTGCCCCTCACGCTTCCATTAAATATACTAAAAAAAGTGAATCCTTCAATTCTTTGGGAAAAAGCCGTGTTTTACAGACCATTCATCTCTTCTAGTCTTAGACTCTCCCTATATGCAATTTTTCACAACTACGTCTTGAAAATCTTCAATGGAAATTCGCACACTGGGTACTCCATTCACCTGTTATTTCTTATTAATGACAAGATTTGGGAGCTTCAGGTCACCTCTTATCTAATTATCTTGGCATAAATGCCAGATTTCAATCTGAAGGTCATAAAGTACAAATCAAACTGCTTACTCAAAGGCTTTGTGTTTTACAGAGCCATTATCAGCCAAAGTCATTATCTCAATTCAAATTGATGTTATATATTGTAAAACAGATATACTTGGGGGGGGTGGGGGGGGATTTTTTAGCCTCTGGGGCTTTTTTTTCTGTTGTTCTTTTCCCTCACAGGAAACTACAGTGGCTGCCATTAATAGTCTTCTCTCCCATCACTTCTTTATGGATTGAATCCAGTCTGAACTTTTCTGTTATTATTCCTAAGCACACTATGACTCTCCAAGCAAAACATGTCTGTTCTGCAGGAGAAGAAAAACAGCATTTGATGCTGGTCTCATGACAGGCTATCTACGGAAAAAGAACAGGATTGTTAATCAGCGTAATACATGCAAAGCAGCCAGCACAGTAGATCATCTTTCTAATTCATTGAACCTGCAGGAACTGGGGAAACTTACCACCAAACACCCTACACACTGCACAAAGACTTGCATTTCACAAGGCACCCTTGCAGTTACTAAAATTTGTTTTATCAGTAGAAATGCAACCCAGAGGTTTTAAATTTACTTATCTGTAACCTTTACACCTGATTTTGTCTGAGCTCTGAATCCACATGCAAAATCTGAATGATGATTACATCTTTGTTTGCAAACTTTGAGCACTATTGATTTTGCTCTTTAATTTCTGTCTCAGTCGTATCAGTCAACAACAGGTTTTGATGGTATATGCCTGCTTATGTTGCTATGGTTCCCTTTGCTGTGCTGAGCAAAACTGTGTGAAATGAATTTGCATTTTGCTGAGAGAAATCTTTCTTTTGTTTCTTCTCATCAGGAGATCATTCTTTGTGATATTTCCATCTCCTGCTGAGAACACAGTCTTAAAATTGCAGGGAATTAGGCTTTATAGGAGGTGACAATAAAAAATAGATGTGGTTATTCTTAAAGCAAATACTATTTTTTATGAAAATGCTGTGTTGAAATGTAACAAAGATTATTTCATCAAGACAAAACAAGAGGAATCAAAGAAAATGCAGGACTCTGTACTTACTATTTTGTTATAATGCAATAAAAAGGACACCTCAAACTTTGGGTTTTTTTCTCTTTTTTTCTTTACAGATAGAAACAGGAAGAAAAAAACTATGGTATTGGAATAGGTGCAAGGAAGTAAAGAAAAATTGAAATGGCTTTTACTTTCATAACTCCCTACTAGAAAAAGGTCAGACATAGATCAAAGAAAACCTTCTAATACTTTAGGTTTTAAACCCAATATTGAACAAAAAAATAGAAATAGGCTATTTCTTCTACATAAATTTTGTAAGCCAACATTTTGTGTTACTGTCTGATATACTCAATACTGATATAATCTAACTAAAGTGCTTAAATCATGGATTAGGGAATAAAACTCACAAAATATCTACATCTCCTGAACTGATTGAATTTATAGAAAAAATAAAATACTGTAACTGCAAAACAATGTGGTGGTTTGCCAAGTTATTGAAAATGCAGGGGGATGATTTTGTTACTGCATCAGTCTAGAATGAAAAGGCAGTACCCCAAAACTCTAAATGGTGCTCACTGCCAGGATCCATGTGAGTATGCAAAGACATCTGCATATCTTGAGGATATATGACTTGCTCCTCTTCTTAGCAGGCAAACAGCTGACAAAATGTGGAACTGGAGCCTGCAAGACACTCTGGGTTTTCTGCTCATATAATCACACATATAGAAGTGCTGCTGCTCGTGTAACTTAGGGCAAATTAACTACTTTGACAAGCAGAAAGAAAGATTTTAAATTTCCTGCCTTAATGAAACATGGACTTTGGAGTGACAGGAGCCCACATTCATGACACTCCTTTTCCCTCGTCCTTCCACCCCTAGGGCTAGTGAAGCAAGAACCAGGTATTCACATGGCAAAGTGGTAGCACTCTTTCTGGTGTTAACAGATGATAATGCTAGCATGTGGAGCTGTAATTTTTGTCAAAAGTAGAGAGAAAAGTTATTCCTTATAGGCCATCATGCAGAAGAAAGTAGACAGCATGCTGCAAGGATCTCTGGAAAAGGAAAGGCTGTATTAATAAGTGACACTTTTCAACAATAGGGAGAAATGAACCAAATTCAAACATCATTTGAGATCTAATATTAAATTCCAAAATATTCAAAATGTTTTAAATTATTCTTTTTAGTAACTGTCTAGTAGCTTGAAACTGCTTAATATTCCAGGTCTAGCCGTCAGAAGATGGTGGCATCTTCCACTCAAAATGAGAAAAACAGCCATGTGTGATATTGGAAATATTTTCCAATGCTAGACTTAGACCTGCAAGCCCTACAGTATCAGAAAACATTGCTAGAATGTTTTTGTCTAACACCAAATCTCTTCTCAGAAAGAAATCTGAGAGCACATGTTCATGAGCTGAATTTCACCCAAGCTTAAATAAGAGCAAATATCCTCTTTAACTTCATGTTAAAGGTCATTCTTCTTCAAAAGCTGAGTCAGTGCCTGATCACAGCTGGCAATTTTTCAAGCAGGTAAGTCAAGATTTTGTCATTGAGGGAGACGATAATAGAACCACACTGATTAATGCAATTAAGTGTAATCCAGCATAAGTTTAAATAGCAGAAGGAAAGCTCAATAATGCCAATGTATCAAACATCAGATCAATAGTATTCATTGGCAAGGCAAATTATGGAGTCACAATGACTGGAATTATCCATTTATTTCAAGCTAGAATTTATATCTCTTTATCAGAGACAAAATATCAGTGGTTAAATTTGCTGTTATAGAGAACTGACTTTAAAAACTGAGCAAACTTTTAAAGTTCTTCTCAAATAATGCTATTTCAGGCTTCACCACTACATCCCTTTTTTCACTCCAAGAGATATAGAGTATTATTTAAGCCTTGGAAAAGTCTTCATTGGGGATTTCTTAACAATAAAAAATTTAAATCTTACGGCCCCTTCTACAAATGTGCTGCTAGCTACTTACACAATTAATACAAGAACATGAAATGGCATTGTAAGGAGCTACACTTTCAGGAGAAAAGAATAGCACAGAAAGGGCTTGGATGTATCAGAAAAGAACAAGAACAAAATGAATACACTTAGAACAATCAGATAAATGTGATTTTTTTATCTCTGTGCTCCCATGTGGGTTATGAATGCTTTCCCTTTCAGATGTCTCCTTTGGCATGTTGTAGGTAAGATTGCATTTAGCTGTTTGCTCACTCACTAACACACTTCCCAAAAGGCAAGTTTGTGTCTGATTGTTTCAGACCTTGCTTCTGTTTTGAACATGTCTAGTTCCCTTCAAAAAACAGTCTCTACTTTCCCATGCCCTTTTAGGGAAAACAAGTGAACTATTCATGCAAAAAGGTGTGTGTGTGGTTGGGAGCGTGGAGGAGCGTGAAATGAATAAGAATAAAAGGAGGAGAAGAAGAAGAAGAAGAAGAAGAAGAATTTAAAAATGAAATAGAAAAAGTAGAGGAATAAGAAAATTAATAAGGATAATAATAAAAAGAAAAAATAATCATAATCAAAATAAGAACGAGAATAAAATTATATAAAATAAGATATAGTAGAAGTAAATACTAGAAATAAGAATAAGAAAATTAATCAGAATACAAGGTTGATTAAGAATAAGAATTCTAATGCCACCAAGAAGACCTGATGGAGATCAACGGGACGCGATTGGGACACCTCTTTTCTGTTTCTTTCGTTCTTTCTTTCTCTCTCTGTCTCTCTCTCATTTACTGTTAAGTAAAACCCATACTATCAACTTTGGCATATGGCCTTATTTGCACCTTAATTCAGGCAGAGGCATTTCTGATAATTTTAATAACCAGATCATAACAAGGGACCAGAAGCCCACAAGTCCAGGAACTGCTCCATGCCACTTCCAGTGGATTTGGCGGTTGAAGGGGTGCTGGGTGTGACCCTTTGTGACACAGACGTGTTGTGTCAGGGCCCTCGGTGATGCAGGACATTGTGGTGCCCAGAGGCCTTTGTGACATGGCAGAGCCCTGCCCTGCTGGGGGTATACAAGGGACGCAGAGCCCTCGTGTGCCCAGTCCCAGGAGAGCTGCTGTCTCAGCAGGAAGCAGTTCGCGGGATCCCTCAGCGTTACACGACGTCAGAGACAGAGGAGGACAAGGCGAACCCCAACTCCCAGGCACCCATCCCCTTGCCCAGCTGGCTGAAAGACCAGGCCCTCAGTGGGCAGTGGGTGGGGACAGGTGGCAGCTGAGTCCTGTCACTCAGGAGACTAAGGAGGAGGGGCCCTTTGTCACCATGGACAAAGAGTGGGAATATAACATGGACCAAGAGCTTTCCCCATGGGCAGATGTCAGCAGTCAAGAGCCTCGCCTGTGGGAAGAAGTGACAGTCCAAGAGTTTTACCAATGGCAAGAAGTCCAGGAAGTTTCCCTATGGGGAGCCGTGAGACACCAAAAATTGCACCCTTGGGAGGTAGGTGTGAGATTCCAGTGGGGAGATGGCACACAAGAGTTGTGCCACTGGGAAGAAAGTGTGACAATCCAGGAGCAATACCAATGGGACGAAGATGACCACAAATACCAAGAGCTGTCCCAGTGGGAAGGAGATGTGACAGACCAGGAGCTGTCCTGGTGGGAAGGGGAGGGATACCAGGAACTGTCTTCTTTGGAAGAAGATGTGCAAGGGCATCCACACATGTTCCAATGCGAAGAAGACAAGAGAGACCCAGAGTTGTCCCAAGTGGGAGACAGTAGCCGAAAGGAGCTGTCCCAAAGAAAAGAATACAATGTCCAAGAGCCACCTCAGTGGGAAAAAGACATGAGTGGCCAAAAGCTGTCCCAAAGGGAAGAAAGAATGAGCAGCCAGGGGCTGTCCTAATGGGGAGAAGGCATCAGTTACAAGATCTGGGACAAAACCTTGTACCCAGAGAATGACAAGAATGCCCGTACTTGTGCCCAGGAGGGGCCCAGCTTTCCCAGCAGCATGGGCACTGAGGAGGTAGGAGAGGCAGTCCACGAGCTGCTGAGTGCCTCTCCTGCCTCGGCGAGTCCCACGGAGGTCAAGCCAGCAGCTGCTGCTGCCCTAGCTGGAGCTGCTGAAGACGAGGAGCCTCCCGAGCCTTTGGCTCCTAAAGTGGAAAAGGCACCAGATTCCTCTGCCCTCAGTGAGGAAGTCCTATCACTAGGGACAGAGAGCCCAATCCCTGCCCAACACAGTCCCACAGGCTGCAGCCAGGCTCTGCTGGACTTAGAGCAGAGCATCAGCTGTGAGACTGTGAGCAAGGCTGTGCTGGAGATGCAGGCATCTGGCCAGCAGCCAGAGGAACAGAGGGACCTGGAGCAGAGCTTGGCTGCACAACTAGAAGCAGCAGCCCCAGCAGGAAGGGAAGAGACTCCGATCTCTGCCCTGCACAGCCCCTGCTGCCTCCCCAGTCCCTCACCCAGCCCACTGGGAGCCCAGGCCCTCAAAGAACAGCAGGAGGAGGCAGAAAGGGCGTCAGTCGTGGCAGAAGAAGACCACGAGGAAGGAGCCTTGGCTAGGGAGTTTGAGCTTTCCCAGTCTGACAAGGAGGAAGACCCAGAGATCTACCAAGGAGAAACGAACAAATATCAAGAAGTGTCCCAAGGGGAAGCCTGCAGTGAGCCAGAGCTATCCCAGGGAGATGCCGGTAGATACCAGGAAGATTCCCAAAGGGAAGCCTGCACTGAGCAGGAGCTGACCCCAGGAGATGACAGTAGCTACCAGCAAGCATCTCAAGGGGAAGCCTGCAGTGAGGCAGAGTTGGTCCTAGGAGATGCTGGTAGATACCAAGAACTTTCCCAAGGGGAGGCCTGCAGTGAGCTAGAGCTCTCCCAGGGAGATGCCAGGAGCTATAAGGAAGTTTCCCAGGGGGAATCCTGCATTGAGCAGGAGCTGACCCCAGGAGATGTCAGTAGCTACCAGCAAGCATCCCAAGAGGAAGCCTGCAGTGAGCCAGAGCTGATCCCAGGAGATGCTGGTAGCTACAGGGAAGTATCCCAAGGGGACGCCTGCAGTGAGCCAGAGCTGACCCCAGGAGATGCCAGTAGCTACCAACAAGTTTCCCAAAGGGAACCCTGCACTGAGCAGGAGCTGACCCCAGGAGATGTCAGCAGCTACCAGCAAGTGTTCCAAGGGGAGGCCTGCAATGAGGCAGAGCTGTCCCAGGGAGATGCCAGTAGCTATGAGGAAGGTTCCCAGGGGGAAGCCTGCATTGAGCAGGAGCTGACCCCAGGAGATGTCAGTAGCTACCAGCAAGCATCCCAAGGGGAAGCCTGCAGTGAACCAGAGCTGTCCCAGGGAGATGCCAGGAGCTATGAGGAAGTGCTCCAAGAGGAAGCCTGCAGTGAGCCAGAGCTATCCCAGGGAGATGCCGGTAGATACCAGGAAGTATCTCAAGAGGAAGCCTGCAGTGAGGCAGAGCTGTCCCAGGGAAATGTCGGTAGATACCAGGAAGTATCCCAGGGGGAAGCCTGCACTGAGCAGGAGCTGATCCCAGGAGAAGCTGGTAGCTACCAGCAAGTGTTCCAAGGGGAAGCCTGCAGTGAGCCAGAGCTGTTACAAGGAAATGCCGGTAGCTTCCAAGAACTGTCCCACTTGGGCGAATACATCAAACAAGAGCTGTCCCAAGGAGACATGAATAACTACCAGGAAGTTTCGAACTGGGAAGAATACAGCGAGCAAGAGCTGTCCCACAGAGAAGTTGGAAGCTACCAAGAACTGTCTGATTGGGAAGAGTCCATTGGCCAAGAGCGTTCTCAAGAGGAAGACTCCATTGGCCAGGAGGTGCAAAAAGGGAATGGAAACCAACCATCAGTGCAGTCCAGCTGGGAAGATGACAGTGACAAAGAGCTCATGCAGGACAACTGGGAACACGGGTGCCTCCAGAGCATCAGGATGAAGTCCTTGCTGCGGGAGGAGGATGAGTGGGAAGAAGTGAGCATCCTCGAGTTGTGCGAAGAAGAAGACAGCAAGCAGAGACTGGGAGGTTCTGCAGGAGATGGGCTCCCAGTGCCTGCTCCTCGGGAGGCTTGGGTTGAGTGCCAGGCATTTGAGCCGTGCCCCCAATTGCTGCTCTGTGCCTTGCCTCCCCATCTGGAAGCCCAAGCTCCCAGAGGACATGCAGCTTCTCCTGTCTTTGAGGAGCAGGTGCCAGAGGCAGGGACAGAGAGCCTGGTCCGTGCTCCATGCAGCTGCCCCAGCCCCTCAGCTCCCCAGCTGGGAGCCCAGGCCTTCAGCCAGCAGTCAGCTCCCCCTCGGAAGCGTCCCTCCCGCCTTGGGCGGGTGCTGCAGGCACTGCGGGGGCTGTTCTGCTGCCCCTGCCTGGCGCCACAGTCCGAGGATTAGTGCCCACTGCTGGTGCCAGGCTGGGCCCTGCAGATGGCGGCTGGCCCTCAGACTGCCCTGCATCCTGAGGGAGCCCCATGGGCTACCTTAGCCTGGACATGTCCCTGCAGCCTCAGCAATTCCCGGCTGCTTTGGATCATCCCAAGTAGGTTTCCCCAAGATCAAGTATTACCCATGTGGCCAGCCCCAAATCAGCATCCATGGGGGACAGTTGGTGCCAGGTGGCTCAGCAGTGAATCACACAGTCATCAGGGAGGGAAGAGACTTTGAAAGTCATCCAGTCCCACAGTCACACCGGCACCACCATCATCACCCCTAAACCATGTTCCCAAGTGCCTCATTCAGATGACTCTTCAACACTTCCAGAGATAGTGACGCTACCACTTCCCTGAGTAACTTCTTCCAATGCCTGACCACTCTGTCAGGGAAAAATAGTTTCTGATATTTAATTGGAACCTCTCCTGGTGAAATCTAAGGCCATTTCCTCTCATCCTGAAAGGATTACTTGTGATCCTTTGTGATTTTATCCATGAGGAATGGGCACAGACAGGAGGTATTGCTCCCAGGACCCCACTGCACACTGCAAGACAGAAACACACACAATTCATCCAAAACAAATAGAAGTTGGTTTTAAGGAATAGTAATAGGGAAAAAGAAATAAGAATAGGAATAATAAGAAGATTAAGAAGATGAAGAAGAGAAAGAATTAATAGCAGTAAATAAGAATAAGAATAAGAATAAGAATAAGAATAAGAATAAGAATAAGAATAAGAATAAGAATAAGAATAAGAATAAGAATAAGAATAAGAATAAGAATAAGAATAAGAATAAGAATAAGAATAAGAATAAGAATAAGAATAAGAATAAGAAGATTATACACAAGAAGAAATAGTAGTAGTAAATAAGAAGAATAATAAGAAAAAGGATAAGAATAAAAACTTGAATATAAGAAAAATAAGAATAAGATAAGAAGAAGAAATAGTAATAACAGGAAATAAGAAGAAGAAAAGAGAAGAAAAATAATAATAAGAAGAAGAATACTAAGAAGAAAAAATAATAATAACAAGTATAAGGATAAGAAGATTTAGAAGAAGATGAAATAGTAGAAGTAGCAAATAACAATTATAATGATAGTAACAATAATATTATCAAGTTAATATACACATCCACACATATTCTAGAGTCACAGAATGATTTGGGTTAGGAAGGACCTCAAAGATCATCTTTTTCCGACTGATTCTCTTCTGCCCTCTTTCTCTCTCTCTGAAACCTCTTTCCTATTCCTGTCTCTCTTCCTCACATTTCTTGTGAAATAAAATCCATGTTAAATCAAATCTGTATCTTGTCATCATATGGTCTCCTTCACACCTTAATTCGGGCTGAGGCATTTCTCCCTAATCGGATCATAACACATTCTCTGCCCAGCCTGTGTTTGTGCTTGGGATTGCTTCAATCCAGGTGCAGCACGTTGCATTTGCCTTTTGGAATTTCATGAGGTTGATATGGGTCCACTTCTCAAGCGTGTCCAGGCACCTCTGGAGGGCATCTCTTCCCTCCAACATGTTGATTGCAATAGTCAGCTCAGGGTCATTGGTAAACTTGCTGAGGGTGCCTCAGTCCTTCTGTCAATGTCACCAACAAAGACGTTAAACAGCACCAGTCCCAGCACTGCCTCCTGAGGGCACCTCTTGTCACTGCTGTCCAAATGGACATCAAGCCACTGACCACTGACCACACTTGCAGTGTGACTATCTAGCCAATTCCTTATCCACCAAGTGGTCCATCCATCAAATCTATCTCTCCAGTTTCCAGAGAAAAGGATGCCATGCTGGCAGTGTCAAATGCTTCGCACAAGTCCAGGCAGATAACATCAGTTAATCTTCTCTCATTCACCAACACTGTTACCCTTTTGTTCTCTCAGTCCCCGCCTTTTCCTTTTGTCACTTGGGTCCTGTAGCTGGAGCATTTGCCAATGAATAGAAACAAAATAATCATTGAGCATATCAAACTTCTTCATATCCTAGGCAATCAGTTCTCCCATTTCCTTCCAGAGAAGTCTGACATTTTCCCTAGTCTCCCTTTAATCACCAACATGTTCCTTCATGATGCATTTTATTTACAGCCTTTTAAAAGGCAGAAGGTGAGAAACTGATCTAGAGGCACTTAATTGTATCAGAAGGCACAGCTCTCAAATTGGGTTGTATTACCGAGCATATGATCATGCTCAGAGACCTCCACACCAGTACCATTACACCTCCAGAACTCTGTTCTTCTAGGAATATTTAATTAAACCGGAGCTTTCTGGGGCAAGCCTGTGCATGTGACATAGATCTTGCACTGTTTGACTGCTGCCACCCAGCCCTCTGACTGCACAAGCCCCTCGTGAAGCAGTTATGTCCCCAAAGGAGCAGCCACCCACCATATTAACTTGTCCTGAAATAAGAAAATCTGATAAGACACTCGCTACCCACTCTCCTCAAGGAACAGGTAGTGTCAGTTTAGAAATGTTCTCCGAGGAAACAGCTTTATAAAAAGAGGGTTTAGCTGTCTGGGGAGGTACCATAGTATTTCTAAGTATATGAAAGAAAAAGAAAACAATTCCGTAGGAATTTTTCTTCATTATCACCCCACCTGGAGAAGTAAGCATGCAATGAACAAAAGTCCACATATATTGATTTTAAAGCTGGGGAAGTGTGCAGATAACAGCTTTTTATGTATATCCATTTTCAGTTACTTCAACAAAATTACCAGTGAACAGTATAACAAAGTGAAAGTTATTGCAGGAAATTGCAGACTAAAAATGATCATTTAGTTTGTGAAATGATTCTTTTCATTGAAAATAGAGCTCTTTCAATGAAAGCACTGTGGAATTGAAATATTCTATTCCATCTTATACTGTTTCCCATCTCCAAGTGTTTTGTCATCACTAGTGAAAGGGACTAGAACTGGTAACACCTTTCCCTGCTTTGCTTGGTAGTTGGCATGTTCCTCTTCTTTGTAGCTCTTAGTGTTCCCTAGTTTTCCCATTTGCTAAGTCATGGTTTGGTGACTCTGATACCAGACTAACTAATGAAACTAGGAAGGAGGTATGCAGTAAACCTCAGGCAGAAACTTAATCAATTTTCTAAATCAATATTGGTGTTTATTAACTGTGAACAGAGACCCAAGTATATTGGATTATGGTGGTTCATCAGGCCCTTTACAGACCATGTTGAAAGAAGAAAGAGAACTCTGCCTACCAGAAGGTTTAGTTTCCACCTTTCTCACAGGGCTCAAAGCTTGCTGGAACGTATAGATCATAGAATATGCTGAGCTGGAAGGGACCCATAATGGATTTGTTCAGTGGTGGATTTGAGTGAAGCATATTTCATGGAATAAAAGCCTCTTTGCCTGGAAATTGACTTTTAATGAAGTTCTTTCTCATTCATTTCAGGCTAACTACTTGTCAAAAACTCCAGTAATATGCAAATTAGTTGGAGGAAAAATTCTTGATGGAGTTGGTCAGCCAACATTAGAAGTGTAAATATACTGTACAGTTAAAAATATAAGAAGGCATGAGCTGCTTCTTCCTGTTTTATTTATTTTCCTAGGACAATACCAGGGAGAGGTACTATTCTTCTCACATCTCAAGAAACATTTTATTTTCCATCTTTATGATGAGATATAAATCCCTGTGACTCAACAATTGCGTATTGCAACTTGGAAAAAAAAACAGTGTCATGAAAAGTTAGACAGTGGCAGGAACTACGCAAACTTTAATTTCCATTAATTTGAAAATATTTTATGAGTGGGATCTGATAGAATATCTTTGTATATTAAATTTTTTTCCTGTGTTAATGATCATGTAGGTTTTCCTTACACCCCATACTAACCTTACAAGTTCACTTTCGTTTCACCTTTTTCTTTAATTTTCAGATCCTTATATTTCTCTTTGTGTGACACTGTTACTAAAAGATGAAGTCCATCTCCCATGAAGGCAGAAAGTTCTCCTTGCAAAATCATTAATACACCTCTGGGATAAGTGGCCTTAATTCTATCAAGCAGCTGTCTCTCTTGAGATTGGTTCTGTAAGGTTTTATATCGATTCTATTTTTCATTTAAACATTTGACTGAAGTGTTAAAGTTTCAAAACTGAAAAATGAAGTGTGAGTAATCAACATCAATGCATTGGCAATTAATGCAACTTGTTAGCTCATTTGGTATCCATGTCTTCCTTTTATGAGGTTGTCATGGTCACAGACGACACCTCCAGCTGTGGAATCAATGATTTCAACACAGTAGATACACAGAAAAGAGTCTTCTATCTGCACGTAGAAACTCGGTAGCTAGAAAAATTATTTATCACAGTGTTTATATCATCATTTGCATAAACTGTTGTTTAATTACTCCACTGAATTTTGCTGAACCTTAGAAGTAATTCTAACTTTATCATACTCTTAGCTTATGCAGCAGGAAACAACTGTTGCTGTGTTGATGCTATTTTTTTAGTAATAATCTTTTCCTGACACTTACTTTTAGCACAAATTTTTCCTCATCCACACAAACAATGTTTATTCAGGGAAGGATGTCTAGAAATTATAAAATATCATGCATGGCTTCCTGCCAGCATGCACTGGTCTGGGTCAGCATGAAGGCTGTACCGGATAAGAACTGGGAGGACACGTCTATACTGCCCTTCTGTGCCAGACCCTTTCCTGCATTGCAACTGGCAGTGACAAGGACATTACCTAGAGTAGCTTTAAGCTAGTTTTTCATTTGAAGCCGCTTTCTCTTAATTTGTACTTCTTCAAAAAATGAGCTGAAATGTAAGAGACCCTGTAACACACTGTTCAAAGATTATTGGCTAGCAATTAGCTGATTGTCTGGGAGGTGTTTTTCAGACAGACGTATGTAGAAGGACAACCAATTTGTTCTGCAAATAATAATAAAAAACTTGCAGTGATAATGAGCAGCTGCCAATGAATCAGCATCTGGAGCTTTCAGCAAAGGCACACAAGGCTCCTGTCCAATTCATTGTTTGAGCCTGCCTCTCCGAAAGGTAGTATCAGGAGTACTTCCTCCGCCTATGTCATGGAAGCTGTTGCAGAAAATACCTGGATGTTGCCTGGAGCATGGATCCTGGAGGCTTTGGATTAACTTTCCATTGGCCATGTACTGAGGGACAACAGTATCCACCACCCCCTGTTAGAATCAATCTATTTAATCACTTTTAGAAAATTAAGGTATCATGTGATTTCTGCACAGTCTACAAGTTTCCTCCCTTCCCAATTGCTTCCAGGAGACGAAGACTGCAGAGAGTGCTGCATATGTCAGGCAGCATCACCTAGAAATAAGCAACCTTCCTCCTTGCTTCCCAGCTAGATCTTTTTCATAGAAAACAATATACAGTAAATTGAAAACAAATCAAGCTGATACAGCAGCTGCCAGAAGTCCCACAGGTGTTGCACAGTTTTATCACGGAGTCATTATCTCTTTGTGCAGCTGTCTTCCTTGAAGCTATGAGAGCTCCTGCGTGGCCGAAAGGCACATGTGACAGCAGCCTACTGACACACTCAGCAGGTAGATTCAGCTTCCCCTAACCCAGCTCTGTGCCTCCAAGATCATTGCGGCCTGTTCTGTATTTTCAGGCTAACCAATCCCGAGTCACTGGTTGGTTTCATCTGCCTATCCCAGCCTTTCCTGTGCATCCTTTCACATCCCAGTGACTTTAGGACCGCCTCTTGGCATCTCCCTCTTCTTCACAGCTGGTCTATCTTTTAACACCTACTTCACTCTAGGTAATGCTGGCAAGCAAATTAATCACTTCTCTTCCTCCCTCTCCCATTCACTTTTGTCATTTACTCAACAGCCAAGATGGTCACAAGCAGATTGCTGGGTTTTCTTCCAGCAGATAAGTCTTGCTTCAGATTTAGGACCTAACATTCAGTACAGTGTGTGGAAACTGTTTGTTGTCCACACTCTCCTAGGATTATTGACTTCCTTGACAGGTTTAGTGGAACACATGCTTTATAAAAGATAAACCCAAGGGCAGAAGGTAGGATGGGAGCATATCCTATGCATGTTAATCAGAAATCTAATTGGAAAATTAACAGACTTAAACTCATTGTGAATCCCCAGAGAATGTGGTAGGTTGGAAGAGTACACTATTGAAAAACATTTAGGTGTTGAAACTCACTGCATAGATTTCAACTCCTACATGTCTACTGACCATGTTAGTGCCTGTTGGGATGCTTTCTTGATTTTTAAAATCCCAAATAGGGCATTCAGAGAATATTTCCTCTCAATGACCATTGTCTTGTGTATGTCTTAGTTGCAATCACTTCAGTCGTGAGTGATGGACTGAACCACTGCTACTTATGGTCTATCACATTGCTGTTGACACACCAAAAGAGCACCCCTTTGCCCAACAGAGAATATTACTCTTTTTGCAGGGTTGACTCTTCATTTCTTCCTCCCAAGAAAAATCTTCTCATTGCTTATATTGATGAAAAACCATCAGCATAACAAAAGAGTTGGCTTTAAGCAAACTTCTAGAGGATTAATTACTTAAGAGAAAATTATATTTGGACACTTTTTTGGTCAGTTCTGAGTACATGAATACTTTGGAAATCCTGCATCAAAATAGATTATATTTTCTGCAGAGCCAGAATATCTGCCAAAAACTAGTAAAAAACAACATTTCTACTTAAAAGTACTACATTGAAAACTTCTGGGGAAAAAAATGAGGTTTGAGGTTGATTATGAAATACTATTCTAGAGAAGTGAACTGGCAAAAAGTTTGATAGGCCAGTTGTTAGGGGATTAAGTAACTTGAAATCCCATTCGGCTGTGTCAACAAAAAGTTTAATCCTGTGTGGATTGCTACCAAAACGTGAAATTCACACTCTTTTGCTTGGACAAAAAGCCTTAATTGGAAAAGCTACCATGGTATGTACTAATCAGCCCTCTTCTTGACAGTCATTACAGATATGCCAACAGCTGAATGAGCATGAAGTCTGAGAACAAGGAAACTGCTGACAGTTTTTGTAAATAAGAGGTCCACCTGAGAAAAAAATATTTATTATATGTTCTAGGTAATGAATATTGTAATTAGTGGAGAGGACTACGGCTAATGTATGCAAACTAGGGACTAGGCTTCTGATTTTCCCCCTTCTTTTTCACATAATAACCACCTTTCTACATATTATTCTTTCCCTTTTTAACAGCTGTATAAAATAGTTTTATAGATAGGGAATGAGAAATCAAGCAACACACTTGTCAGTTTATCAAAGACACTTTTCAAATGGAAGCTGAGGCGTAGTTCACAAGAACATTTTTTTGTTCTAAGTAAGATTTAATTTCTCATTCCAAGAAAGGGAGGAAAAAAAGGAAAATATTTCATAAACTAGTGTTTATATGGTTTAATGATACATCTACTTGTCAACTCAGTACAGGAGACAGTAAGTCTAAGTTTATAAAATGTTCTTATAGAAATAAACCATAAGACAGGTAAAATTCAGGCTCTCAAACCTCACAGTGTTATTTCCTGCATAGTAAATCACAGTCACAGAGTACACAAAAAGTAACAAATTTATTCATCAGCATTTACAGGAATGAATAAGAGTTTTGTAGTAGATATTTTGAGTAAGATGTAATGAAAATATTTGCCTAACTTTACACTCAGACTTCAGAAATAGATAACATGACATTATTTTTATTTGCACTGTTTTCATTCTGCTAATGCTTAAAACACCAAGAAAGAGTGGGAACCTTCAAAGGTACTGCATGTACACATATATACAGGACAAATAGATAAGCCGGTGAAAGAAAAGGAAATAAAATGGATTACACTTATCTTAAAACACATCATGGCAAGGAAAAGACTGCATCATTCCAGCACTGTTTAACATCTTTGTAAGCAACATGGACAGTGGAACTGAGTACACCCTTAGAAAGTTTGGCAACATCAAGCTACATGATGTAGTCAACATGCTGGAGGGAAAGGATGCAATCCAGAGGGACCTTGAGAGGCTTGTGAGGTGGACCTGTGCAAACCTCATGACGTTAGAGCAAGTGCGAGGTCCTGCACCTGGGTCATGACAACCACCGGTATCAGTACGGACTCGGGGATGAACTGATCAGAGCAGCCCTGCTGAGAAGAACTTGAGGGTGCTGCTGGACGAGATTCTGGACATGAGCTAGCAGTGTGCACTTGCAGTCCAGAAAGTCACCCAGATCCTGGCCTGCATCAAAAGCAGCATGGCCAGCAGATCAAGGAAGGGGATTCTGCCCCTCTTCTCTTGTGCAATCCTACCAGAAGTACTGTGTGCAGCTCTGGAGGCACAACTTAAGAAATATGTAAACCTCCTGTACTTAGTCCAGAGGAGAGCCACAAAGTTGACCAGAAGGCTGGAGCACCTCTCCTACAAGAAAGATTGAGAGAGCTGGAATTATTCAATCTGGAGAAAATAGGAGTCTGCAGAAAGCTTATAACAGTTTCCCAGTACTTGAAAGGGTCCTACAAGAGAGCTGGAGCAGGACTTTTCACAAGGGCATGTAGTGACAGGACAAGGAGGGAATAGCCTTAAACTGAAGGAGGGTAGATTTAGATTAGCTGTTAGGGAGAAATTCTTTCCTGTGAGGGTGGTGAGGCACTGGAACTGGTTGCTCAGAGAGGTTGTGTACTCCCCATTACCTGGAAGTGTTCAAGACCAGGTTGGACAGGGTTTTGAGCAACCTGATCTAGTGAGAGGTTTCCTGCCCATGGCAAGGGTTGGAACTAGATGCTCTTTAAGCTTCCTTCCAACCCATTCTACAATTCTATGCAATTATTGTGTCCGTGTTCATCACACTGGACTAGTGGAGCATATCAGCAGTTACCCCACTATAACACACCTAAAACTACCCAAGACTGGATGTGTGACTAGGAGAGTGAAGTTATACAAGCACTCAGAGCCAACACATAAATATTTTAAATTAACAATTCTGTTTAGATTTACTCCTGATCATTTTCACCAGGGCAATCAATCAATCAATCAATCAATCAATCAATCCATTTAGCATTAATTCTTGCCAGCACTTGTGTGCATGTGTGTGTGTTAAAGGAGTGTTTGGACTCCTGCCATGGGCCATGATTCTGTTCTCCTGAACTGTACCCAGAGAGAGCGTCTGTGACTATCAGGTGTATGTGTAAAGGATTTAGCAGAAGTGTAGCGTATCCATCAGCAGTTTCCAATCTGTCTGTAAGACTAACTATAGACGATGTTTTAGGGAGTGTAAGGTCTACTCAGCCTAACCACACAGCCCCAGGAGGGACCAGAGCACCAGCACGTTGCTGCCTTCATACATTGCACGCTTCAGAGCCCTGAGTACAACCTGTCCTCATGTCAGACTGCTCAGCTGGTGCCCATGATGAGACTGTGAACACCAATTGGTACTGTGGTTACCAACTCTCCCAAGGCTGGTTTTCTGAACAATGTCAGGCTGTCTCAGCACAAAAGGCACATTCGTGCACCAGGAGCCTGATGCTTCTCAGTCTTCTTTGGGGCTTCAGTATCCAGCTGTTTTCAAATGTAAAAACTGGAAAAAAGGTATTGAGATAGCTTTTGCTTTCTGCAATAGTTTGAAGATTTTTCCAGACACGATCTGCCCTTGAAACTTCCTTTATCTGCTCTCAGTAAAGTAACAGTCTCCTATTTCAGTAAGGCTTTTAAAACAAATATAGAACCTCTTCAGTCAACACAGGATGCTGGAATTTAGTTTTAAAAGTAAATAATAGTGTTTTAAGGTCCTTTTGCCTACCTTCTCAGCTACTTTCCTTTCTCTCTGTCATACTTCTAATAAAGTGCTCATCCAGATCACAGTAAGGGTCCTACCACAAAGACCTACCATTCTTTTTTAAAATAATCACTAAAAAGAGAAGTTTCCTTTTTACTAAAACTCCTTCTGTGTGCTAAGTTTTAGAGGCCAGCCTTAACATTATTGTATTCTTTCTTCCTGGAAGGCATACTGGTGCAGTAAGAATGTCTTGCAATTTTAGACATTTTCCAGCTTTCAGGTCTGAGTGAATGTCCTACCTATATCCCAGCTTCATATCAGCACAAGACTCTGGCACTTGCTACATTCTCCAGCAGACCACAGTCTGTAGACAGCTTCAGGAACTTTCCTTCCTAAATAGCATAAACATCTTGTAGGTAAAGTTAGTTCTGCATAATCGGTGAAGTCTCATATATTACCTCTTAAGGCTTAAAGGCTGATCTCAGATGCCTTCTTTCCCCACCTATATAATTATAATCTTATGAGGACCATTAATTTTTCAAGTTAATGTTCTGTCTTCAACTCCCACCATGGTGAAAGTAGGTTTGTCCTGCTATTTGTGCCATGGAGTTTTTCCTGAAAGAACAACACTTAACACTGCCACAGGAATGGGGAAGGAGAGGAAAAGCCAAGTGTTATTTATCGCCATAGCCTGAAGGTGCAAAAACAGACTGAGAATATCATATTCCTCCTTTTTTCTTTTAAGGCATTTCTATCATGATATTACTGTATAAAAGATTAATTTCTAGCTTTGGGGGTTTTCTTTCTCTTGTGGAGTTGAAAAACTCACTGAATTTAAATAGGGAGAGAAAAAGTAGTTCTCTTAACTGCTACAGCACAAACTCCACCACATGAAGTTGTCCAGATGTTTCTCATGGTATGAACGATCAGAATGCCTGATAGAATGGAAAGTCCCTGTGTGTGCATTACATTGCAATACACAATTAGAAATGCCTGCTGAAAGGAAGCAAAAGCAACTCCATCTCTGTCCAAAATCCCCAATGAGGGATGTATTGCTAGGTTCTTCCTGTTTGTTCATGTCACACTTTACCCATGCATCTTCCTATAGAAAGGGCTCTTTCTATAGATGTGCATACATAGCATCGACTTCTTCCAGTTCCCATAACCTAAGAAATTACAATGAGGTCCCTGAAGTATGCTTCCACCTGGTCTCTAAGTCCAGGATGAAACCAAGGCAGGTTTTCAGAGTAATGTCTCATATTTTGGGGAATCTTAGGGGCTTCTTCTCTGGTACCTTCCTATTGTCTTCTTTCATTATTTCCTCATCCCATAACAGATGAATTCCTCCTTCTGGGTGAGCACATCATTGTAGCACCCTCATAAGAGCATGTGGGTCAGCCTGTTGGGCATGCTGAGCAGCTTTTGAATTGCACAGTCACGTCTGCAGGACTGACTGATCAAACTCTTTTCCAAACATGGAAGGGAGCTTTTTTTTCAGGTTATCAGTGAAGCAACCACCATGTTAGTGATACAGTGTTCGCTGAGATACTCAACCACTACTGCTTTCAGCACGGGTCTTACAGAGGTTATGCCTTTCTGTCCTGGCAGAACACCCTTATTTGCAGATTATGGGGTTCTTCTTTTAATGAGTCTTCAAAAGTAAGAAGGATTTTCCACCTTCTTTTCTGCACCAGTTCTGATGATTATGGTGAGAAAGGACTCTGTACAGAAAACAAAGTAGGCTCATTTATGAATGCCCAGGAAACACCTTTCTTTTAGTCGCAGGAGTATATAAATATCCAGGCATTCAGGCTGTGCATAACTCTGGGTGATAGCATAGACATACACAGAGCAACATACTTTGTAGAAGGTGAATTACACATCTATGCTAGGTGGAGTGCAAATAAAATGAACACCAATTCTGGAAGACATATCTAGACTACATTTGAATGAATAATTACTGCCAGATGAAGCACACTCTTAATTTTTACATTAATTTTTTTACATTAAATTAGCATAATTAATATCTTAGTTGATTTACCAGAAGACCACTACTGGTCTGGTTTTGTGGAGTTTTGTCAAGTATGTTTTCCTGGTGATTCCTGTGCAGTTATCCATCCCCACTTCTGACCAATGCCGTAAGGCAACACACTCTCTGGAGGATACAGAAGTCCACAGCAGTCTTGTGGAAGTGTCTACTCAGCAGTATCAGGTATGTGATTTATTCTGGTTCACTGCTAGGTATTTATGACTTGTGAAAATTTTGTATATTTTCAAACCTCTTTTTCACTTAGTAAAAAAATGCGAAACAGATGCATTGCAAAATGAATATTCTGTCATTGATTACACCCCCCACATTATTTTCAAGTGAGCAAGCATGCTCACTTGTTACACATTATTTGCTGCATTTTAGAAAACACAAGAGAATGTAGAAGTCACACACTTGACATTTTCTCTTATCCTTTATGACTACTGCACACAGCCATTGATCCAACAGGATTAGATGAAAGACAGCTACAAAAAAGGAAAGTTTTAATCTATCTGACATGTCTGAAGGGTGTACCCAAGGACTATACCTGCTGTGTATATCCTTGCTTCAGTAAGAAGAGAAACTGCTTTTGCATTAAAACTTCTCTTGGTTCTGCCATTGTGCTAGCTCTGGGAAAACACTGACGTGTTCTGATCTGCCATAACTTCAATCATTCAGTGTCTGATTGTAGACTGTGTCAGAAAATATCTTTCATTTGACAGACTGATGAAATAAGCACTTCTGCTTTCTGCCTTTCAGTCAAATTACTGTGTTGGTTTGTTCATATCAATATCTTCCACATTAAATAAAAGCCATACATAATGTTGCTAAATATAAAGGCAATTCTCTAGTAAAAATTTTCAATATACATGACAGATCCTTTAAAACTTGACTGTTTACACATATCACTTCTCCATGGGGACTGTCAAACTGTTCCCTAGATTTAAGATTTGTTTGAACTGGGCAGTTTGGGTTCACAGAATCACAGAATAGTCCGAGTTGGAAGGGACCTGCAAAGATCTTAAGTCCAGTTCTTAAGTGAATGGCCCATATAGGAATCAAAACCACAACCATCGCATTATTAGCACCGTGACCTGACCAACTGAGCTAAATAGAAATATTCTTCTCCTCAAAACCAGAAAATCTCTGGCATTAAGTAAAAAATCTGATTTTCCTCTGCTTTTTTGCTTACATTCAAGCAGCACTGTAATTTCTCTTAAAAGGTTTATAATTCATTTTTTTTCACATAAAATGTTACAATTTCAGGGAAAACTGTTGATATTTTGGTATAATTTCTTTTCTTGGGAAGAATTTCCATTTTTCAGACAATCCTAGTGGAAACCATCACATGGGACACTTGAGTTTGGTTTTCAGTTGTTCTTTGTTGTTTTTGTGCTTCTGTGGGAATTATAGAAGCTAAATGAGATGAATACACTGATTTTTAACAGACTCATTATAATGAACACTTGCCAACATGTTCTCAGCTTGAAATATAAAGCTCTTAAGATTTAATTTTTAGCAGCCTTTCTCCAAAAGTAAAATTTAATTAGAACCCAATTATACTGAAATTGAGGTAATGCTGAGGTAGTGCAATGGATACTCAGTCCCAAATGGTCTGATTTATAATCCACAAGCACCTTGAAGAACTTCCTTATTATTTTCTCTATATTTATATGCATTTTCTATTAATATAAATTAGAATTACATGGCTGCTTTGAATGTATTTGAGAAAAATTTTTAAATAAAGTTATATGTCTATTTTACTATATATTTACTATGGCTTTACACTGCCAAGAATAAATATACATAAATTCATTTTATGTTTCAGTTGGAAAGATAAAGAGGAAAGTAAGAAAATCTTTCAGAAACACTATCACCTTAATTCCTTTGTACAAACAAATCTTTCTAGAAAATACAAAATAAGGTTTCCTATTTTGTACTCACACCAATGTGAGCCCAAAATAATGTTTCTGACCTCATGATTTCTAGTTATTCCAGATTTAAAATGAGGTCTTAACAAATATCTCTAAGCTATATGTGAGTCCATTAACATAAAAGTTATAAAAAGAGCCCCCAACAAAAGCAAAATAACACAGAGATCCAGAATATTTTCTTACATCCACCATTTTTTTTCGAAGGAGTTCCTGACACTTTTAATGGCTTTTATATGAGATTTGTAATTAATCACATGACTAGAACTTAGAGTAGAAAGCATCTTCACGCTCTCTGTATGTAAGGCACAACATAAGGCACAAGACAACGGAGGATCAGAAGGATCTAAAACAGTAAAAAAACAGAGGCCTGAACGAATGACCTTTCTTGACTCATGCTCTAATAATTCTTGATCAAATTTCAAGTCAAAAAATGCTGCAATTGCTTATTTTTTAATGTTTAACAGGAAATGTTAACAATTAAATGGTAATTAGTTACCTACCTGATTAGCGTTTCCTACAAGGTAATTTGATGTGGACTTAGGTTAGTTTGTTAAGCTCAAGCTATTTTCTCCAAAAATCATTTTGTTTTTTCAAAATGGTTTCTGTAGGACAATAACCTATATTTTAAGAACAATTTTCTGGTTGATCAACATGATGACAAGGTTTGGCAGGTTAGCTAAATGGCAGTAAGGTAACAAGTACTAAGTGTTGTGTTATGACCTAAAAAATCTTTCCTTTTTTTTTTTGTAATGGAAAACTCCCCTTACTTCCTCTCATTCTCTTACATACAAGAGGCTTAAAAACATATTTATTGTATCTATTTTCTCCAGTTGCACATCTGATTGCAGATCTGACATGCCATGGGAATTGCCAACAGCTCTGCTTGTGGGCAGCTGAATGTCACTGAATGCTGATACTGTACATCACCATGTAACTTCTCAGATCACCCTTGCATCTACAATCCAAGCACTGCCACAGAAAGCTGATGAGTGTTCCTAAAGAGGAGGAAAGACTCTACAATCCACCACGTAAACAATAATTGATCTACAGCATTCATGCAACCATAGAATCATTAGGGTTGGAAAAGACCTCTAAGATCATCAAGTGCAATTGTCAACCCAGCAGAACCACCATGTACACCACTAAACCATGTTCTCAGGTGCTGTAGCCACATGTTTTCTGAACACTTCTAGGTGTAGTGACTCCATCACTTCCCTGGAAAGTCTGTTTCAATACTTTACAACCCCTTCTGTGGTTTTTTTCCTCACATCCAATTTAAACCCTCCCTGGCACAACTTGAGGCCATTTCTTCTCATCCTGTCACTTGTTACCAGAGAGAAGAGATCAACACCCACCTGGCTACAACCTTCTTTAGATACCTGTGGAGAGTGATATGGTCCCCCCTAAGCCTCCTTTTCTCCAGACTAAACAGCCTCAGCCCCCTCAGCCACTTATCATAAGACTTGTCCTCCAGACCCTTCACCAGCTCCATTGTCCTTCTCTGGACCTTGTTCCAGCAGCTCAGTGTCTTCAGTTCAGTGCTTGATAAAAACTAGCAAAAACTCCTTAGCAATGTGCTCCTTTTTTTAGCCCAATTCAGGCTGCTACAGTCATTATAAAATAGTTATAAAACATCTTTACATCTTGAAAGAGCAGTTTTGAAGTTGGTTAAATTCCTAGCATGTGTTTGCCCATTTGGGAGTCTCACAGGGTGTGATCATCAGCATGCTGGTCCTGCTGTACATACTGTGTAAAAGGACCATTTCCTCCTCTCTGCACGTAGTCTCTGTTCTCTATTGCATCTGTGGGCAAAAGAGTCAAACTGGGAATTTGCATCTGCTCGGGTTTTAATAATATTATTCAGAAACCCATCTTTATTAGCTGATTTTCTGGTCAGCTGCTGCTAAATCCTGTCCAGGTATAAGCTGATTTGAAGCTTTGATGTTTAATTGAAATGCATCCTTGAGCCTGCTGTTAGTACTGGTCAGTACGCTGGAAAATGCAGCTTGACTTCTTGTGATACAAGCTGTCAGGGTGATGCAGACACTTTGTTTCAATAAAGGTTAAATCTACAAAACTGCTCTTCTCTGTCAACAACCCACAGAGCATTCAAGAAACCCATAGGAAAAGGTCATGTTTTCAAGTAGCAAACCAAAGATCTCCAAAATAAGTAAATAATGGATTTACAGTGATCCTTACTATGTTTAGTTCCTTCCCTGTGCAATGCATAAAGAGAAGTCCTGTGGGAGTGGAAGAGTTTGTGGTCCTAGAAGTAATTACATCAGTAATGTCTCACTCTAACATTAAGAAAGTTGCACCACTAATTTCAACCTTTTCTTCTTTGTCAGTGCTCTGGTCCACAGCTGAGCCAGGCTGATAGAGCAACCATATATCACAGAATCATGGAAGGGACCTTAAAGACTATCTAGTTCCAATAACCCTGCCATGGACAGGGACACCTTTCACCAAACCAGGTTGCTCAGAACTCCATCCAGCCTGGTCTTGAACACTTCCAGGAATGGGGCATCCACAACCTCTCCAGGAAACTTTTGCTGGTGCCTCACCACTTTCTTTCAGTTTGATGCCATTCTCCTTTGTCCTGTCTCTATATGATCGTGTAAATAGTCTCTCTCCATCTTTCTCGCAGGCTCTTTTTTTTACCTTTTACATCTGGGACTTCACCTAGCTGCCATGAATTTTCAAACATCATGGAAATGACTTGGTAACTACATCAGTCAATTCCCTCAGGACTCTGGGATGCATCTCATCAGGTCCTGTTGATTTACATTCAAGTTCCTCAGGTGGTCATGAACCTGATTTTTACTTACAGTGGAAGGGGCTTTACTTCCCCAGTCCTCATGCTGATGTCCATCCCCTTGAGATGTGTGGGAAGAGAGGCTGCCGTTGAAGACTGAGGCAAAATGTTGTTGAGTACCTCAGCCTTCTCATCTGTTGCTACCAGTTTGCCATCATTTATTATCAGGAAGGTACACCTTCTTTGACTGGTTAACTGGTTAACTTACCTGTAGAAGCTCTTCCTGTTATTTTTTGTGTCCCTTGCCAGGTTTAGTTACAGCTTCACCTTGGCCTTTCTCATCCCCTCCCTACCCAACCAAACTTCCTCTCTATACTCTTCACAGGTTACCTGTCCTTATTTACACTGGCTGTGTATGTGCTTTTTTCCCTGTAGTTTGACAAGAAATTCCCTACTCAGCCAGGCTGATCCCATGCTTTCCTTGCCCTATTTCCTGCCACTGGGGATTGTTAACTACTGTGCTCTTTAGAAAACATCCTTAAAAATATGCCAGCTCTGTTACGCCCAGCCCCCTTGTCCCTGAGGGCAGCATCCCAGGGATCCCACTGACTATCTACTTGAAAAGCTGAAATTCTGATTTCCTAAAGTTCAGGGGTCTAGCCTTACTCCTTACTTCACCCATATTCCTAAGGACAGCAAACTCCACCACTGTAACCCAGACTGCCTCCAGTCTTGATACCCCCAACTAGCTCACTTTGGTTACCAGCAGATCGAGTAACACAACCCCTCTGGTAGGACTATTACCTGGCTCAAGAGGTTATAATGATGCCCATATAGCTTCTGGGGGTACAAAGGTGGTTTAGAACACTGTCATTCCTTCACTGTGTGGGAATCTACTACAGTCCCTGTGTTTCATTTGATGTATCTGTAGGAAAGTGGTAATAATGAAATGTGTTGAACACATTGACTTTTGCCAACAGAGGAAAAGCACACAGTGTCTAGACATAGGAGAAGCATTTAACAGAGGCTGGTGCACAGTGAAAGCTATAATATTTGCCATTGCTGGCATTTTCTTCTACAGATAGATACCTCCTTTGCTGCTGAGAGCTCCATTCTCCACAGCACTGAATCAGATTGAAGAAGCTGCTGTAGACTCACAAGCCCACCTAAAGCTATGCTGTGATTTTTTGAAATGTGTGCAGTTACAGATGTTAAGTAAATCCGTCCTCAGACAGGCGAAGATGATGGGGGCTCAGCAACATTTAGTTGCAGACATTGGGATGTTCAAAAGTAAGAGTACTTTGTAATTTTAGAATTGGCAGTGATTTTAGACCATATTGATTATTTTGCACTGTCTTGAGACCATCTACCCTTAGTTCTGAGTATAAATCCAAACTTTCACATCTCATAAAATACATGCAAATTCTAATTTGGGTCTTCTAATCTCCCTACATACCCTTGCAATATTCTTATTGCCCTCGAAAGTTACCCGACTCTCCTTCCAGAGATGATAGATTCTCTTTTTTTCCCTAAATTCCAGTCTAAGTTCTCTGTTCGACCAGACTGATATTTTTCACTGATGACTTGTCTTTCTGCAGTTGGGGGCAGCCTGCTCCTGAATGTTTAACAATTCTTTTTTAAAGCACATCCAGCCTTTCTGAACTCCTCTACACTTCACAACTGACTGCCAAAGAACTCTGTCAATCAGTACCTGTACTCGTTCGGTTCAAAACCGGGCAGAAACACTAATTTCGTGTCGTGGTTTGAGTTGGTTCACTAGAGTTTCTGGCTAAATGACAGCACACTTACCAGATTTTATTTGATTTTGCTGTGAGATAAGGATTGGGAGTAGGTAAAGCAGGCTCAAACTTTAAAGAATATAAAGAAAGTTTATTAACAGACCTAAAAGGAAGGAAAAAAATTAAGAACCAGAACAAAACCGTCAGAACACCTTTGCTTTTCCCACCTCTCCATTTTTTCAATGACAATACAAAAAAACAACACTTTGACTTTCAGTCCATTTACCACTTCTAAATTAGTCTTTCTTCAGTTCATTTAGGGAGAGGAGTTTTCTCCTGCTTTACCACGTTGACTTCTCCACAAGAAATACAGTTCTTATGGTTTTCAGTTTCACAACTAGCAGCCGCCCAGGAGAAAAAGATTTCTGCTTGTTGTGGAACGTCCCTCCCACACCAGTAGCTTTCCCACTGCTACTAC
>VZTJ01006176.1:3283864-3296407 GCA_013397795.1 Orthonyx spaldingii | reverse complement strand
TTTTTCTCAGGTGTATCTCTCTTAAATATGTTTTTTTCCCTGGAGGCAGAACAACTTTTAATTGAATTATACACCCATCAATACTCAAAACTAGCTGGTCACTAGCTCTGTTTCCCAGGAAGCAAGGTGCACTGCTTCCTGCACCATAGGTCACTTGCAAGACTGACCCTTCCTGGGTAAACCCACGACAGTACCCTAAACAGTCTTCTCGTTGGAAGTCCAAGGTGGAAGTTCTGCTGGTACCCCTCCTTATTTCACCCAGCACTGAATCTCTAACATTTCCTGGTCACTATGCCCAAGACAACCATTGATTACCAAATCACCCATCAGTCCTTCTTTGTTCACAAACAACAGGTCTAGCAGGACACCTCTTCTGGTAGGCTCATTTACCAACTGTGCTAGGAAGTTGTCTTCCGCACACTCCAGGAACTTCCTAGACTGCTTCCTCTTTGCTGTATTGTGTTTCCATCTGGCAAGTTGAAGTCACCCATGTGTACAAGGGTCAACAACCATGAGACTTCTGCCACGTACCTGTAGAATGCCTCCTCTGTCTGTTCGTCCTGGTTGGGTGCAATATAACAAACTCCACCACCATGATGTCCACCCCACTGACCTTCCCCGATCTTTGCCCACAGACACATGCAGTGCCACCCCACCACCTCTCCTGCTTTTCCTGTCTCTTCTAAAGAGCTTATAGGTATCCATTGCAGCACTCTAGCCATAAGAGTCATCCCACCTTGTTTCCATGATAGCAAATACAATCTCCTGTTGTACAATGGCTTGCAGCTTCTTGTGCTTGCTGCCCATATTGTGTGCATTGGTGTAGATGCACTCCAGCTGGGCTAATGGTTTTGCCCTCATCACAAGCCTGCTGCCCCTCTAGGCTGATCTCTAGTGAGCCTGGTCTTATCCCTTTCCCCCTTTGAGCATAGTTTAAGACCTCTCAATCAGCCCTACTAATTCCTGGGTCATAATTTCTGTGAATCTGTCTTGACTGAGTTAAGAAAAATATCTATGGGGCAGGAGAGTTGTAAAGATTTGTCCTATATTGTGAGTGAGCTGGCTTTGTTGAAGATAATTATCACATCACAGTGTAATGCTAAATGAGATATCTCAGGTCGGTTGAGAATTTAACCATACTGACATTTCAGGATTCAGCAGTGTATGTGATGTTTCTAGTATTGACAGGGTGGAGTGAGAAGATGCTATCAAACTTGTTTTGTACTAGCTCTAGTCTATAAAAAAAATGTTTTACACTGAGTAAACAGTAATTACCTCTATCCTCCCATTTTTCAAAGACTGAGAAGGGATGGTAGTTTTCTCAATTTTTTAAAGAAACCATCTCAAAACTCAAGAGAGGAAGGTAGAAAAGAACTGATGTTTCTGAAATAAGAAAATTTTCATAACAGAAAAAAAAACCAGATGGCATTTTAACAACTGTTTTGACATAGATCTCAATGTAGCATGTGAAAACCTGACTTGATCTTATTTACAGATTTCCTTTGTTTCTTTGACTACAGTTAGAAGAAAATACTTCATAAAATGCATTTTACAATCATTTTAATTGTTAGCAAGCAGAGCTGTCTGAAAATAGCTTTTTACATACAGCTGTACTTATATACAATGTGTACAAGAGCACAGTAACAGACACTTTCAAAATGTGCACATTGGGTTAGTAACACGCCTAGTCAACTTCCAGACAGATTAACTAATTCCCCCACACCATGCTACAAAAATTTGAGAGGAGCTATATACAATTTAGTTTACTTACTCGAAGCAAACTTTGACTATTAGGTCTGGGAAATAATGAACCAAAACTGTGCTGATTTCCTGACAAGAAGGAGTTATAGTCTACCTCGGAACACCTTCCCCTCACAGCAAAAAGGAACAGAATATAGCTTGCAGTTCTGCCAGAAAGCTGGCTCATGCTGTCCATACCACACACAGCAATTTAAGACTTTGAGTGGAGAGTGAATCAAACAGAAGTATCAAATCTACTACAAATTAGATTATTATTTTTCTGGTAGGGCACCTGTATCATCTGGTAATGTCCACATCAGAAAAATTAATTTAGGAAATAAAAACCACAATGGATTTAGAAGTTCTGTAAAAGGCTGTGAAGTGCAGAAAGATTGCCAAACAAAATGAGGAGCAGGGAACCAAAAAAACCCCAGCAGAAATAAACAGAAAACTTGATCACAGTCAATGATAAGCATCAAGAATTGACAAAGGAAAACTTTAAGCTTTCGTGCCTTGCAGATGTAAAATATTTGTGAGTGAAAAGGACTTCAGACTGATCAGAAGAGTAGAATTCAAAACTTTGTCTGGCATCCAGGAAGAATTAGTGGTATAAAATTAAGAAGGAGTTCTGAGAACATGTGGGCTCACACAGAACTAAGGCATGAAGAAAGAGAAGAGGCAAAATGGAGAAAAAGGAGGATGAGGCAGTGTTGGGCAGTTCTGGATGTGTCCTGCCTCCAGACACAAAAGGATTAATTTCTGCAGTAGCCAGGAGGGACATGGTCAGGACCCTGAGGTTACTCTGTACCACCTCATGCCCAAGCAGAGGGTGGGGGAGAGATGGGTTCCTTCCAGTCAGGCCGATGGTGAAGTGAGCAGTCTGGGTAGTGCTGAGTTCCCCATGGTGAGCGCTCACATGTGAATCCTTCACTTCTTGTTATTAATTTTAATAACACTCTGTTATCAATATTGTTGTTGCTACTGTTTGTTGCTTATTTCACTGCTGTTTCTAGTAAATTGTTCTTATCTTAACCCTTGATATTTACCATTTGTGCCTCCAATTTCTCCTTTCCATCCCGCTGCAGGGGAAGGGAGAGAGGGAAGTGGGGAGTGAGACTGGTTTGGAGTGTTTCAGTGGGAACACTAAATTGAGAAATATCATTCCTAAACTATAGCAGGATGACAATTTTCTAAACCATCCCACACAGATTACAAGTTCATGTTAAGCAGCTCCTTTGTATAAAAACTTCCAAGGAGCTGCTGAAGCCACAGGGCAACTGCAAACAGCTAGGATAGGCCATATGGAGCCAGTCTAGACTGAACTTGATAAGTTTCCTCATTTGAATGCTGCACACAACTTTAACTATATTACATCCTCCTATAGGTCTCACCAGCTGGACCATGCTGGTTGACATTAAGAACTTCAGTTTGTTATTTTCCCTTTTGAGTGATTACAACTGGGGATTTTTTTTTTTATATAATTAGCTAGAATGTTTAAAGATTACATCAATATAACTTCTCACTGCATTAAAAGTAGGGGTAGGGATATAACTACTCTTGAAGAAAGAGGAACTGAGAAAGAAATTTTGAACTTCAGATTGTTCACAAACAGAACTAAATAAGCGCAAGTGTATTAATAAGAACAAAGGGAACAGTGAACTGATACATTGCATTAGCACTTCAGCTTTTGAAATTAGAAGATTAGCAACTAATTTTGAAATCCAATCTAAATTTCTAGTGTACTCTGTAGTATTCACCTTAGAGAAGTCACTGTGGAAGTACAGGATACAGTGTTGTGACAGAGACAGATCTATGTTGGAGCAGTTCCACCCAATTGTAAATAAAAAGATATTTAAAATTACATTTGGCTCATGAACTGGCCATAGAAAACTACTTCTACAAGGTGCCTTTGCTATTACTGCTCTTTCTAAGAAAGACACTGTGAGCACCTTCTCTCTGGAGCTCAGACATGAAAGCTAAACTCTTATCTGGCTTGGGAATGATTACTTGTCAGATTTTATGCAAAAGTATAAGGGCAGATTCAGCTCTGAAAACCCCTGCAAAACTTTAATATGAACAGCCTTGCATAAGTGGCAGCAATAAGCTTCAGTCATGGTGTCTATTTGACTACCTGTGCTGACATGTGAGCTGATGAAAGAAAAAATAAATTAAAAATTAAAAGTTTGATTGAATCCAAAATGCCTAACAGTCTTAATCAGCAATGCTAGTACACACCACAGAGCTTCCAATCATGGAAAATCCATTAAAGAAAAACATAAGCCTGGATCAACATTCAGTTAAAAATACATATTTTCAGATCAGAAAATTTATACTTTTTAAAGCAGTGTTACATCAGATATGTTGCTTTCTTTTCTGTTAAACATATATTAGCATCTCCTTTAAAGTACAATATGATACCAGTCAGTTTTGTTTCTCAATAAAATGTACTCTACTTCTATCTAAGAGTCAGACTAGGTGTGAAATAACCTCAGATTGGCCAGAATTTAACAGATCCTCGCTTCTGAGGACTGTCTAAGCACAAGAGCCAAAAGTGAGGTACAAGCTGCAAAGGAGAAGTTCAGATTTGTTTCACAGTCAAAAATCACACCCATTAAATCATAATGACATTTCTTGTTTCAAGTTGTGCCCATTCAGTTGTGTCATGGTAGTTACTGTGTTCCTGGTATTGCTTTTCAGGGAAGTCATTTGAATAGCAGAAGAGTTGCGCAAGTAGCTGGCAGATCTCTCTTTCGCAGCTTTCTTCCTGCAGTGAAGCTGGTTGTTGAAATGTCTTCTAAAACTCTCACTGAGAAAATACAGTGCAAATGGGTTGACACAAGAGTTGCAGAAGCTTAGCACTCGGGCCACCAAGGTAACAACCATATGTCCCATCGATGGATCAATCTTATTGTAATGAAAAGATCTGTACATGTACAGCACGTGGTTAGGAAACCAGCAGATAGCAAAGAAGCCAACAAAAACTAACACAATTTTTGCCAGACGCTTCCGTGTTTCCATCTGAAAAGATGAAGAGAACCCAAATGAACAAAAACTATTAGAACTACCCCACATAACAGCCTTAATTAAAACATTCAGCATTTCGCTCTGTATTAGCTTCAACAGTTGTCATAAGTAAGGCCAGCAAAAATGCTTCCTTCAGGGCCTGAATTACTTTTGCTATCTCATTAACTTTCCTTTTCCTCTTTCAGTTTACTTTCAGTGGAAGATCTTAGCTGTTTGCAGTTACAGAAGGTTGCTCTTTCTATATGATGCACACAGCAAGAGTGATTCATGACCCAAGGAAACACTGGCTTTTAGCCTGTAAGCGTGCACCAAAGGATGCCATGCAATGTAACATTTTCTGACGAGATCTCAGTTCTCGGCTTGAAACTTTAGTTTTAGTTAGAAAGCTATTTAGAAACTGTTGGCTTCAAAATCTAGGGATATCATGAGATAGACATTACTAGAATGTTAGCTATACAATAGTACTTATATCCCTTGTTCTTCACTAAGTGTGTCAGCTTGCACCTCTCTCCTAGAGAAACCACCAAAATTGCATTACACCGTCTGAAGTATCTTAATTCCAGGGTAAGGTGAAAGGTTCCATTAATTGCAATAACGTCACAAAATTAATTGCAATGCTGAGGTATAACAGATTACAATGTAGATACTGAGAGTGGCTGAAAAGATGACAGGATACAAGCCCACACAGTGGTTCCAAACTGAAAGAGAGAGATAAACTGGCCAGGTAGAAGGCACCAAAGAGAGGCAGAAAGTTTTTACATATTCCTCCTAAAAGATTTATTATGTATATCAGGCATGAAAGTTTTGCAAAGGAAGGAAAGTTTTTTATTCTGCTCAATTTTCTGGGGGGGGGGGGGGGGAATCAAATGAATTTATTCTAACAGTTTTTCAAAATCTGTGAAATTAATCTTTAGTTTTCTTGGGTCTATCTAAACAAAAAACAGTGGGGAATTAAAAAAACAAAGATAGAAAAACTCTAACATTCAAATTTGGTATCATTTGCACTCAGACAAATTGCAAGAGCAGACTAAAAGGTGCAGAAGTATAGTGTGAATATTACACTTGGCCTAAAGAAACATAAGCTGATAGCAATATGCTGAATTTATTTTCTCTTGCTGGGACATATGTAAGTACACCAGAATTTTCTATTCTTCTGAGCCTCATAGATTAACAAAGAGAAAAAAACTAAGTAGAATAAAAAAAATGTGTTCTTACTTTGAAAATACATGTGAGTGCAGAAATGTGGTATAAATTAAATATTGTTTCCATCTAGAGGGTTCAGCCAAAAGGCTCTCTATATTTCACAGGAAAATAAAATAATACATGAAGTGCTAATATGTATGCACTTTTGACAAGAAACAGACTAGAGTAGAAATGAAATGTTGCTCAAAAAAGACATAAAGGAATGTAGTCTCTCTAAAAGAATATATGCATGCAAAGAGATTTCTGTGAGTATGAAAGTAGTTTTCCAAATTACTGGCAGGGAAACCCATTCAAAACTGTTTAAATGGGCATAAGTATTTTTCTCTAGCAATACTAGTGCTTTTACAAAGTAGTTGAGGCACTTTCACTGCAGAAGCTGTTGTTTGTACATATGTGTGTTCCTGCTAATGCTGCTATCTTATTGCTTCCTGGGCCTTATGGGGGAGATTGGCCTTGTCCAGCATTTTAAAATGCTTTGTCTCAAAGGTATACAGAATCTATGCCAAGAGTTTTATAGCATCTGTAACAGAAAGGATGTTAGAAAAATGCAAGTTCAGTGTTGTATCTGAGAAAGTCAAAATGAGAATCAGTTAATGCTCTGTGTTCACATTTCCAGCACTCCTTCATCTGAGAAGAATCTTAGATCCCCTAAGTAAAATTTTTCCTGCCTATGTCAGTCTTCTCATTTCCAAGCCCAAATAAAAAGGGACAATTCTCAAAAGATTTATGTAAGATTTTGTTCCTAAAATGACTGCCTATAGAAATAGGTGAAGCCACTGTCACTAATGACAAAACATCATTCCTCAGTAAGAATACAAGTCATGGTTACAGTAACAGCACATACAAACATATACATCAATCCCTTTTACTGTTAAGAATGTGCATTGATGGCAATGAATTTATTTTCCTTGTTCATAATCATTTACATACTGGGCTTAATACTGAGTAATTGTGAAAAGAAGGAAAATTTTCAGATAATCCCTGGCTTAGTTCATGTGGAAACTGAACTAATCCTCTGCAAAACCCTATTATTTGAATGTTATCATTCCTTGACTTTCATTTATAAGTGCTTGCTGCACACAAATCTTTCACCAAGGTGTAAAAAGCAAATTGCTTACCTGTCGTTTGGAATGCTCACTGTGTTCTCCAGGGATGTTGTGAGCACTTTTTATTAAACTCTTTGCAATATGAAAGTAGTAGATACTAATAATCACAAGAGGGACAAGGAAATACACAAGGAAAAGCAGCACAGAATGGATCTTTGGGTGCATGTCGTCTGTCATGGGGTATGGTATGCATGCTGTGAAAGTGGCATTATCTGTGTCATTGATGTGAGCCAGTTCGGAGAACACTGCTTCAGGAACTGCTAGGAGCATGGAGATTACCCAGATGGCAGAGGCTTTAAGACAAGTCCATAGCACTGCACTGGAGGTCTGGATGTCCATGGGATTTACAATTGCTTTGTACCTGAAATTGATCAAAATGCAGATGCAAATTAAAAGTTATTAAAATTCAACATGCTATGCACAAGCTCACTTCACATCTTTGATTAAAACAATATGATGGTTTTTTCTTATTTGAAACATCAAGGGGCTTGCAATCTTTCTTAAACTTGCATTGTCTAAATCTCTACCCTTGTTTGTCTAAATCTTTACCTTGCGTTGTCTAAATCGTTACCTTTATACACTCATCAGAGGAGGCAAAAGGAGCCCTGGATACAACCTGTGGCTGTAGGTGCCCCTTCTGTGCCAGTGTGGTGAGAGTGAAGGACCAGCCATGGCTTTACCCTTTTCTTCTCCAAACACCCCAGCAAATATCCAAGTGTGTATCCTACCTCCATACTTCCCCCTCACTCTTGTACCAGCACATGCACGCTTAGTGTTTCCTTCCTTCTTTCCTCAGCTACTGAAGCCCAGGGCTCTTTTCTGCTGCCACCAGAACTTTCCCACTCTTGGACACTCCCAGCCCCCCTCAGAGGAATACATGCATCTTCATAAAGTCAGGCATATATGACTCCCATCGGCCTATGTAGAAAGTATTAAACTCTTACATAAAGTAAACATTTCCACATCAATAGTTGGAAGCTTCTGTTCTATACGGTATTTTGGAAAACTGTCTCATAGTGTATGATTGTATATAAACCTTCGTGGAATTGATAATTTCATAGCCCTTGCAATGGAAACAGGAGGATTTGCTGAGAATGGAAATATCACACTAGAGCAAAGTAAAATAAACTAACAGAATAGACTTTGATCAGGAATTCTTTTACTAAAAAAATCATTGCAGGAGGTGATAACAAGTCAAACTTTCCATAAGAAAATGTACATGCTACAAGGACAAATATAATTTGAGAAAAATATTTCAAGGATACCTTAAAGTTCTACTTAGATTTTTCATTTATTTTAAAATTTTTTAAAATGTAAGCAAATTATGCTTTAATGTTTTTATTAAAAACTAGACCTTAAACAAAACATTTCATTTTGCCTAAGCTGTGGCAATATGGAAGCTCATGGGATTTTTTTAACTTCTTTAATTTTTTTGTTTCTACTTTCAATTTGATTAGGGATGACTGGGGTTTTTTCTGAAGGAGCACAAGTTTTGAGAAATGGAAAAAAGTATTCTTCTTTAATATTCAAAGAAAAGTTTAACAGGAAGAGGGGATTCAGGAGAGATTCGTACTCCAGGTACGTAACTTTGTTCATCCTCAGGTATTTGTGTTCAGTGGAAAGGCACTTTCAAAGAGTGATTCAGATTTTAGGTATATTAAATCACCCTCTAGGGTGCTTATTTTTTCTCTGTTAGCTACACAATTAGCTTAGATTGAGGAGAGCAGTAACTTAGATGCCTCTACTTTGTGATACAATTCCATATCCATGCATGTATATAGATATATATGCACATAGATGTATAAATATGTATGGACATGAGCAAGTGTCTTAAATACCTACCAAGGATTAGTTTATACCCATATATAACATGGTTGCTGAAGGGAATGCTGATAAAAGGAGCTGTGATCCCAAATACCCCCTAGGGCTAATTTGCAGGTCCTGACAGGTAGTTCATAGCCCCTCAACACCTTAAGCATATGTTTGCAACTGGCCATGCCATGAAAATATCTGGAGCAGAGCACTGTCATGGTACCCAAGAAAACCTTTCTTTCAGAGAATACGTGAGTCAAAATGTGCCTTGGAGTCCTCTCAGGTTTGTGATAAATTCTTTAATCATTAAATAATTAAAAATAATGGCTATTAATGTTCATATCCTCTCCAAATTCAGAGAGAGAATTTTTACTATATTTTCACCCCTATTATGGAGTAGAAAACAAAATTCAGCAAACTGTCTCTGTTAATTTATATTTAGCCTTTCTATTAAATGGCAGTGAGAAGCTCCCTGGATACCAAAGTGTAAAGAAACCTTTTATACTGCCATACGAAGGACAGAAGCTTCTGCACAAAGCATGAATACTCCCCAGCCCAAATTGTGACCTTATTATTCAATAATTGCTTCCTATTGCTATCTGCTTTTATTTCATTACATAAAGACAGACCCTCTATTTTTGAGGTGACGTCAAGTCCTTACATCTGCTCATTTTTTAAAAAGTTTGCATTCTTAGGGAAGAGCTGGTTTGGGGATTTTGGGGCAGGGGGAGGACATTGGATAAAAATAATGTTTTGTACTACAGATTTTTTCCCTCTCCTTTTCCATTTCATTGCTTCAAAATATTTTGACCACAGTCCTATGACCCAAGAAAATGGCCATGTCACAAATAATTGTTTTAGCAGCAAATTTGCCTAGTTAATCTCTAAATGGAAGACTTGGTCAAAAGTCTTTACATTAGCAGAAAATGTGACACATATTTGTACTTTGGTATATATTGCTATTTCAGCAAATAGTACGCTTTTCCCTGAGCCATGACTTATTCCAGCTTGGAAGGCATTGGAGCAGAGTGCCCTTTTTCACAAAACACCTGAGTTTAGCGCAAAAAAAAACCCCTTCTTTTATTCTACTTGCTGTTTTACTGACTACAAGGTGGCACCTTTCTTCGTAGGTCTCAGCCCTTCACAGTACTCAGTGTCAACGGGAAGAAAAATGCACTAAGTGCTTTACAAAACCTGTCATCTTGTTTATATCTTTGAAAAGCTATAGAGTGAAAAGAAACAGGTTACAGATAAAATAAAATGTAAACGGAGTATAATGAAAAGTATTTCCAAAGTGAAAACCCAACCTCTTCCTTTGCACAAAACCATTGTAAGGCTAAAACATACCACCAACTATTCAAATTACAAAGACTACATTTTCTATCAATAAAAAAGTCAGTAAATTAGACTAAGAGTGCAAATTAGTCAAATTAGTAAGTAAATTAATCTTTTCCTTTACTTCAATGATGAAAAAAGAGCAAATTGTAGGTTGCCATGAAGTTCAGGAAATAATTATAAATATGCATTTGGTTTTAATTAAAAGCCTTCATGTAAAGTCTGTCTTCCTGTATCATTATCACTGCTGACAGAGGGACCCTAGCTGAGGAAATACTTCCTGGTTTTGAAGCTGTGATTTCTGCCAACAGACACAAGCACAAACTTGCCCATTCTCATTCTTCAGATTGTGCTTTTTTTTTGTTGTATAGTGTTTTTGTCCATTATAAAGCAATCTCCTCCCTTTTACACAATCACAAAATAAATTGCTGAAAAGAATATCCTCTTCCTCCAGAGTTATAACATTTTGCTACCTTCTAAACGCCAATCTATTTTATCTGCTTCTCCTAAATTTTGTTTTCAGAGACTTTCTAGGGGTATTTCTCAGCTCAAAATTAGAATGGAAAGCTCTACTCCTGCCTCTGCTGCATTCAAAATGGGGTTCCCCTCCCACACACTTGATTTCAAAAGAAGGTGCTCCTTGACTAGACCTAAGCTGTCCTTCCATTTCTTTGCTACTTTTCTTTCTAGAGTACTTTGTTGTGATGACCTTAAAAAAATTTAAAAAGAAAAACCCAAAACAAGTTGTCAACACTTACGCAGCCACTGGAAAGCAGCCTACCATTCTAACTAGATTTACCTCAATATCTCCTTGGCCTTTTGATTCTGCATGGTCTGTTGTCCTTTCTTAAAAGCCCTTCAAGTCAAGGACTTTCTTCTTGTTGCTGTTTATATAGTACCTACCACAAATAGGACCCTAATTTATCACCTAATTTCCTACCTGACATCACAATGAAAATAAATATAATAATGAAGTGTCATAAGCCAAGCAGAGATACAATTCAGACAGGGCAGTTTCATATTACTTTGCTTTAATTTTCATTTTAATCCTGGAGCTGGAAGGGTTGGTATTATTTGCCTCACTATAAATAAGCTTTTTAAAGGGATGTTGTTGTGCCATAGTACTGCATTTCCTGCAAACTAGAGTAATTTATCAAAATCATTCATATGTTAGTCTTTTGTTGTGTCTCTGCATGGTGCTTTCAAACACAAAAATTTTAACAACGTAAAAGCCTATAAATATATCTGAAAAGGAAACATGGTTGTACGATCAGTGTCCAGTTGCAGTCCACTCAACTATAGTAAAATGAAATTTTGGATGGGACCAAAGCCCTTTTCCTTGTATGAGCAGTTCAATTAGCCCAACTCGAGTTGAATCATTAAGAGGAGGACAATTTATCTAGCTGAGAACAGTGTGGGATCATTTGATGTCCACTGTTGTAGGAGCTTCTTTCACAACCCACAGAGATTTGCATTGTTCTATTTTATATGTATAAATTCTTGCAATGTAAACCACATTTCTTAATATTTTTTTTACAGGTAATATCAATATTTTTATTTTGTGCTTATCTCTTGAAAGCAGAGAATTGCATTCACCCAGGGATGAGCATCTCTGAGGTCTGATAGTGAATATAATGAACAATATTTGAAAAGCAGACTAGAAGACCATGTGTAAACACACTTAAAATCAATGTCAATGACATGTGTTCTGTGTTTCTCAGGTGGACAATCTCAAGATTTTCCCAAGTGGAAAAAGTTTTCCACTCTGTAAAAATACACTCTGTTGAGCCAAAAACTATCAATAACGCTTCAACGCTTGTTGATAATTTCTCCACCCTGAAAAGAATCAAACCAGAAGTTTCCCAGGATGGTGGAGGATTTTTTTCTACATGAAATATATTACCTGTCCTGTCCACCCAGTGTTTCAGAGGAGAAATTTTCTCTTTCCTTTTCATTTTTTGTTCTCTTTCTGCTACAGCTACTTGCTATTTACCTCATATTAGCTAACTATGCTTCTTACAAATTCATGCAAATATTGCAATGCTAGCTCATTGTCTGCAATCTGGATTTTTAGTTCTACTTCTCTAAAGCCATTCATTTATGCACTAGTTAAAAGTTCCATCAGTAATTTGTTCAATTCTGCTCCTGAAAGCAATATTAGTAAATTGTTTCACCAGCTTTTATTCAGAAAAGTTTATATATGTCAGTATTTCCAGTAAGTTTATGTTTAATTTTGATAATTTCAAGTCATTGATGAACTTGAAAATAGGTCTTCATTAGAGTTGCAGTTTCTCTAAGTTTCTACTTGGAGGGGAGGGGAGGG